>NGKG01000003.1:2219520-2258401 GCA_002162505.1 Myriosclerotinia scirpicola
TATATATATATATATATATATATATATATATATATATATATATATATATATATATATATACACATAACATTTTCTCTTATCGCCTTGAAGGTTGAACAGAAACCTCAACTAAAATATTAAACCGCCAATCTTGTAGGTTAAAGTTGTAAAGGAAGCGGGCCGCACCCAAACTAGAAACACAAGCGTGGATCTTTTGACGCGTAGTCACATGTTTGATCAAAAGTAGTATTCCTTACCGGATTCCGAACTTCTACCACCAATTATATGATTTGTACCACACCACCACCATCATCAGATAAATTGATTGCTGACAGCAAGGTGATGTGTCAAGCTGCCGCCGACCATTTCAGTAACCGGCCATCCTGCAGTTGCCCGAATCAAGGAAATATGATATATCGTTTGCATTCGTTGCGCAATCAGAAAGGTAAACGAAGAAGAGTCATTTTGCTTATGCGACAATACCAACCGTCTGCACCCAAGCTAATCGGTGATGAAATCGAGTCATGGTGATAAGTCTTACTGCATTGAAGGTGGTACATGGCGCTTACCCCTCAATATCAAGATTCAAGAGAAGCAAATAATCAGGTGACAGTAGCATTGAATACTTTGTTCAAAGGGTTGCACAACAAAAGTAGCTGCGATGATAGCTACTGGTCGAAATCCGGCTCGGCATCGAATGATCTGGAGCAAACTTCCCTGGGTAAATGGTTCCTTCCATGATTGTGCCTGCTACCCGGACTACGGGGTATGAAATTGGCCGATGGGAATGCCATGAACAACTGTGGCTTTCAAGGCTGGCTGCCCTGGCGAATCAAAAGAGATTTCGGAGATGAATGAATCATAAGTATACCATAACAAAGAAATTCGTTCATTGACCATAACATCATTTTTGCCTCATCATCTTCCCAGAATCATACAGTGAGTAAGCAAGTTGATGATGTTGCCATTGTCCATGAGAGTTCTGCCTAGCAGAAAGTCTATGTTGTTCCTTCGTTGATTAAACTCTCTCATTGAAACTCCTTTTCGGCCCTTCCCTCTCAATTTCATCAGACTTCTGAGGGAGATAGTTTTGCCTGAAGTTTTGAAATCGGGCATTTTCAACTTCAGCCAGCAAGCAAGCAAGTAAAACGAATGCAAAATCAAAATGGAAACCCCCAAGAACGAGGTTGACATATCCAACACATCGGATTCAGTCTCCAAAGAAACACCAGAGGAATGCGCCCCAGCAAACACACCTCTCCAAAAAGAAGTAACCCTGACCCCCGACGAACTCGACGGCGAAGAGGCAGTTTATCCCCACGGTCTAAAATTGGTCGTAATTCTAGCCGCGCTCTGTCTTGCAGTCTTCCTAGTAGCTCTAGATCAGACCATTATCGCAACTGCCATCCCGAAAATCACGGATCAGTTCAACAGCATCCAAGATATTGGATGGTATGGCAGCGCCTATCTTTTGACAACCACGGCTCTGCAGCCCACGTTTGGTAGGATATATACTATATTCAGTGTAAGCTAGCGCGCATATCTATCTATGCATATCCATGTACATAAAAATACTGCGCAGAAACTTACAGGCTTTTGCAGATCAAACTCACCTTCATCACAGCCATTATCATTTTCGAAATCGGGTAATGTGATGACTCAAATGCGTGCAAGAACATATGAATTAATAAATGAGACAGTTCTTTGGTTTGCGCTACCGCGCCGAACAGCACTGCGTTGATCGTGGGTAGAGCTGTAGCTGGAATAGGAGTTGGAGGGTTATTTTCGGGGGCGATAGTTATTTTGGCATATTGTTGTAAGTGCATGGGTTTTAGCTCGGCGGCGATACTTGTGGATGACTTCAACCGATTACGTCGCTCTGACTCGCTCACTTTGAGCTTATTTTAAAATTCGGCATGGTACTGATTTAACACATAGTACCCCTGCGAAAACGACCAGCTGCTTTTGGTTTGATGTAAGTGGATCAAAGTCTGTAAAAATAAATTGTAACTGTTTGGCTAGCTTTGGCACAAGTACTGACATGATTTGCCCAGTGGAGGAATGTGGGGGATTGCCTCTGTCGCTGGACCACTACTCGGTGGAGTATTTGTAAGTCTATTTTAGCATTTCATGAGGACAGACACTGACTAGAGCAGACCGATAGAATATCGTGGCGTTGGTAAATCGGCACTTGGCAAATTTTAAAAACGGGAACTAACAAACAGTAGGTGCTTCTATATCAATCTTCCTATCGGCGCCATCGCTATAGCTGTAATTGCCGTCTATCTCAAAATCCATCGCGCCGATAACCCCGAGAACCTCTCCGTCCTCGCTCGTATTCGAAGGCTCGATCTCATCGGCACCGCCATTCTCATTCCCGCCGTCATATGTCTTCTGCTCGCCCTCCAATGGGGTGGCACTACATACCCATGGAGTTCCTCCAAGATAATTGGTCTCCTCGTTGGATCCATTTTACTATTCATCCTATTCATCACCTCCCAAATCATCCTCGGCGACAGAGGCATTCTTCCTCCCCGCTTCTTCAAAGATCGTAACACTATACTTGCATACATCTTTGCTTTTCTCTTCGGCGCCGGTTTCTTCGCTCTAATCTTTTACCTAGCAATCTACTTCCAATCCGTCAAAGGTTCCTCTGCTACCAAAGCCGGTATCCAGCTTCTCCCTCTTCTAATATCTACCGTCGTATCATCCATAGTAACCGGAGGTCTCATCACCGCAATCGGATACTACACTCCCGTGATGATTTTCTGCATGATATTATTCGCCATCGGCTCTGGTCTGATCACCACTTTCTCGTTAACAACTCCAATATCCCAGTGGTTCGGCTTTCAAGTCATAACCGGCGTCGGCATCGGTGTCGGATTTCAAGGCGGTGTTCTAGTAGTCCAAACCGTCCTCCCACTTGTCGATGTGCCCGTCGGCACAGCCTGTGTCTCATTTTTTCAATCCCTCGGCGGTGCCCTATTCATATCCGTCTGTCAAACCCTCTTCCAAAACGGTTTAAAATCCGGCATCGAAAAGCATGCTCCCCAGCTGGACCCTCAAGCTTTCCTACACAGTGGAGCAACAAAAATTGTGGAATTGCTGGCACAACTAAATCAGGAAGACGCGTTGGATGCGGTGCGACAAGCTTATGTAGAAGGACTTACGCGCTGTTACTGGGTGACTACTGCGTGTGCGATAGGTAGTTTTGTGGCGGCTTGTGGATTGGATTGGAAGAGTGTGAAGAAGGGGCATGGACAGGAAAGGGAAAGAGAGAAGAAGAAGGAAGAGAGAGGGGGGAGGATGGTTGATAGGGAATTGGGGAGGGAAACGATCCCGGCGGTAGCTTTGTAAGATATGCGCGTGGACTTGTACTCTTATATATACTTGTGAATCATGTATTGTATTACTAGTAGAGCATCCACTCAATATAGCATCAACTTAGACTTCAAGAGGAAGAGAAGCGGAAAATAAAAGACACCTTCACAGTCCAGCTAGTAATGGGATCATATAGTATCGTCAAAATTCCCAGCTTTGGAATACCCAGTGTCTAGACTTTTTTTTTGAACAAAACTCTTCGTCTCAATATTTGGACAGTTCGAATTTCAAATAGGTCGAAAGACTCAAAAATAAATTATGAATTGAATCTCTTAAGCAGTTTAAGTATTCCAAATGAACTAACAATTCGGATCATTGAAAATTCTAAAACTCTACATGCGGCGGCGGGTAGGCTCGAGGATACCTAGCTTGGATCGAACCCTTGATCTTCGTAAAAGGACTCAATCCGATGTATCCACCCCCTTCACACTATCAAGTTTCAACCGTAACAAAGTTAAACAAACCCAAATTACAAATTACAAACCGCAAACAATTTCCAGAATAATTTATGCCATACAGAATTCTAAATGAGAAGTACCCATGCACACAAGCACACGCGCCATTTCCCCGAAAATCACCCGCCTCGAGCCCTTCTTCCAATTTAGCCTCTTCCCATTGGCGCAATAATCCTCCCCGATTGAACCGTTCCCCGCAACCATTCGACCGGCTGTTTCTTTAGATCCTTTCCAGAACCCCTGGCCGATCACCCCGGACTTTGTAGTTTTGACATTTCCCCACAGCACTACGTCCCGTTCACCTAAAATCTGGGTGAGCTAGGAAGAATCTCTTGGTGTAGATGATTATTTTGTATGGTTGAAACAATCAGTGAAATCGATGCTTTTGCTAGGTTTCGTCGGTGCTGGGATTTCTACTTAATCAATTAGACTTTGTGATAAAAGCTTATATGGCCCAAGGAGATTAGATCTCATCCCCGATTTTCCTTACCGGTACCTGACTGGAAAATCGTTCGTCCGAAGTATCATTGATGCATGTCCCAGGTGCACTTAGATAAAACATACTAGATAGGTACGTAGCGAACAAGCACTCACATGCAAACTCCCTAGGTAAACAAGGGTATATATACCCACGCCAAAGATTATCCAGACCTCCAATTTCAAGTAATAATACTTGTTAATGGCGGGTTGTAATCTTACAAGTCGGTGAGAGGGGAAATGATAATTCTAGACGTGGGTATAGAGAATTAATCCGAGTATCGGCAAGCATGAGACACCCCACTCCTGGATGAGGTTATATGTATATTAAACAAAGCTCCAATCTGTATTTAAGCATAAAGGGTCCTTCTTGGGTTTTTGGTCGCTCTCTTTCCTTTTCAATTGAGCTTTTGAAACTCAATTGGCCTTCAAAACGTCCATAAAAATGGTCCGCCCATTACTATTTTTGACCTCCCTCCTTCCCATCGTCGCTGCGAAGTGGAATATCAATAACGAAACAGATAGACATGCTTGTCAAAAACATACAAAGAATCCATTGGAAGGATGTGATTTACAAATAACGAAATATGTAGATCCCGTGGGGAATAGTTCGACTTTTAAGACAGTGCAGTCTGGCATGTTCTTGCGATCCCCAATGGAAGGGTTGAATTAAGGCTAATTGAAGTTGATGATAGCTGTGGCGAGTCTGCCAAATAACACTGATACATATGTTATTCTTATTGCATCTGGGAATTATACAGAGCAGGTGAGAATCTTATCCGATTGTGCTTCGCTCTTGAGTTCTTTTCATAACCATTAACATAGTATCATAGGTCAATGTTACTCGCCGTGGTCCAACTTATCTGCTCGGTGAGACTGCAAATCCTTATAACCAATCTGCGAATGTCGTCAACATTATCTGGAGAGCGGTTGCTGGTAAGGGAGATAATGCCTACACATCCACTTTGACTGTTGCACCGAATCTCAATGCATCTTTGACTGGAAGTGGAACAACTGGATTTGCGGTACCACCTGGAACACCGTTTGGAAGCACCGATTTTAGAACATACAATCTGAATCTCGTCAATGATTTCGCGCCATACTGTAAGTTGCTGCCTTTCATTGGGAAAGAGGAAGCGGGCAATGGGAAAAGGTTATTGGGTGGGTTTTTGGGACAAGAAAAAGACTAACAAAATTATAGCTGATGGACCCTCCCTCGCATTGAGCATAAGCTATGCAAATGGTGGTTTCTACCACACCGGGTTCTACAGCTACCAAGATACGGTATACAACCTTGCCTAATCAAATCTCCCACATACTAACACAGCCAAGATCTACGTAGGAAAACTATCCAACTCCTACATATCGCAATCTGTCGTTGCCGGGCAGACCGACTTCTTCTACGGTTTCGGAACTCTCTGGGTCACAAACACAAAAGTTCTTCTCCGAAGTTGCGGCGGCGGAATTACTGCATGGAAAGGAACCAACACGACTTTTGAGAACAAATACGGAGTATATATTGTAGATTCAACAGTGCAGAAAGCAAACAGCAGCTTGAGCATCAAAGGAACATGTCCACTTGGCAGACCTTGGGTATGTTTTCCGCACTACCCAGATAATAAACAATGATCTAATAATAACAAAACAGAATGCACAAATGCGATCAATCTTCGCCCGTACATATCTCGATGATTCGATTCTTTCCACTGGATATATTGATTGGGTTCCTTCCAGATACAATGCCAGCAATGGCAACTACAGTTCCATTCAAGCTGAATACAAGAACTATGGACCGGGTTATAATGCGACTGGAAGGGCTCTTTCGTTGTTTGATGTGCAATATAATGATACACAATGGGCTCCTTATAGTAGTCCAGCTGAAGTATTCCAGGATCCTGAAGGAAATTTTGGGGATGTAAGCTGGGTGGATTTCAAGGTTTAATTGTATTCATAGAGACTGATATAATTAACAAATAAAGAATAAATGCGAAAATACAGTGTTTACTAGGTAGTTATGAATGTTTAGGTACTTGAATGTTTAGGTACTCCAGCTAGGTCGAATCGAAGCGAAAGCTAGATTATACCGCCTTTGTTCTGCCGCCCACCACCACCAAATTATTCTGCCCAACACTTTACGCGACTGCGGTGGATCCTCGATTACAATCGCGTTTCCTCAAACAAACAAAGGTACCCGTGGACTACTACTAGGTAGATAATATAATAAGTCTCGTGTGGAATTCACCATAAATTTTCACCACAGCAACAACAATATCAATCTCAAAATGGCTCCTCAAGATGATGTCGCAGATGAGGCCCCTACTCAAATCAATCCATATGAAGTTCTCGGTGTTAAGAAATCAGCTACAGAAGATGAAATCAAACGCGCATATCGCAAATGCGCTTTGAAGCATCATCCAGGTATGTTATGAAAGCTTTTGAGTCTGTTCTTTCATGAGGACGTACAACATATGAGCGCTTCTTTGTGGGATCATCACCTTCAAGATCATCAAATGGATTCACAACGCAAATTGAATTCATTCAACTAACAACCTCTTAGACAAAGCCCCAGAGCACCTCAAATCTGATTCCCATACCAAATTCCAAGAAATCGCTTTCGCATATGCCGTTCTATCCGATTCTAACCGTCGCAAACGATATGATCGGACTGGATCTACCTCCGAATCTGTTGACGCTGATGGCTTCTCCTGGAGCAATTTCTATTCCGAACAATACAGAGACATTGTTACCGCCGATGCAATTGAGGAGTTTTCCACTGTTTACAAAGGTTCTGTTGAGGAAAAGGATGATTTGTTGGCAGCTTATACTAAATTCGAAGGCAAATGGGGAAAGATTTATCAAGTGGTTATGTTAAGTGACCCAGTCAATGATGAAGAACGATTTCGCGAGATTATTGAGGAAGCAATCAAGAAAGGAGAGGTGAAGGAATATGCAGTTTTCAGGAAAGAAACGAGCGCTTCGAAGGCTAGGAGAATGAAGAATGCTAGAGAAGAGGAGAAGGAAGCTGCGAAGGCCGCGAAAGAAATGGGTTTGAAGGTTTCGAGTCGGGGTGCATCGGAACAAAGTAAGAAGCCAAAGAAGGAGGACGGCGGTCATATGGATGATTTAGCAGCTATTATTCAGGCTAGGCAAAGAGCAAGAATGGGTGAAAACTTCTTCGATAAACTCACAGAAAGATATGCGCCAGGTGGAAATAGGTCTACAAAGGATCCTGGAGAGTTAGATGAGGAGGAGTTCCAAAGAATTCAAAAGGGTTTGGGCAAGACTAAAAACAAAGCGAAGGGTAAGGGCAATAAAGCGGAAGTCAATGCCGAGGATGATGTTGAGGGTGATGAAGAGCCGGCACCGAAGAAAAAGAAGTCATTGAGAGGCAAGAAGAAGCAATCCGAGTTAGTGGTAGAGGAAGAAGATGAAGAGGAAGAAGATGAAGAAATGGGCGACGGTGGTAATGACCAAGCAGAAGAAGCAGAGGAAGAAGAAGAGGAAGTAGAGGAAGAGAAACCTGCTCCCAAGAAGAGAGCAAGGAAGCAAGCTACTCGGCAATCCAAGCGCACTAAAATTGCCCGAGCATGATGAAATGATATCCTACACACCTATGGCAACGGAGTTTACGGGATTGGTCTTTTGATATGACCGGATGGATAATGGATACGATATGCATAGAAGCAGGCGTTGATAACCACGATGATTTTATCACTTTCCACTTGAATTACTACTCATAGAATATCAAAATTGATACATTTGAGTTGCTGAGATGATATTTATCCCATCATATGATTGAACACCTCCGAAATATTATCTGAGATACTCCTCACATTCTAACCCTTCAAGCCTTACTCTGATCCGAATCTAGACTCTTCGTTCTTCGAAGTGGTATTGTACTTTTACGCACACGTGATAACCCAACCCAACGCGTTATATTCGCGATTTCCATGTCCATTTTCACGTCGGTCGCCAACATCAAAACCACTATTTCATTTCGTTTCATTTCGTACAGCACAACAACAACCAGTTCAGATCAACGCAAGCAAATCTATTAAACCCACTCACCTTTAGATTTCACCTCACATAATATACCAATCCCATCAGTTCGCAGCCAGCAATCCCTCAGCAATCATTAATCTTCACAACATGCCCCAAAATACAATGACATGAACACCCCCTCATCGACATCCACACCCACAACCACAAGCACACTCGCAACCCTCCAGCCCAAAAATTTCTATCACCTCGCGCCTACATACCAAAAATGGTGTGCTCTACGCTGTGCGGATATCGTTACGCTGAAAGATTGGGGTGTCTATATTGAAGGTTTGTTTTACTTTTCTTCGCTTCATGCCTGGGTATAAAAGTTCATGAATAGATACAAGAAAAGACCGCTACATGTAGTCTGTATGTTGCATACTAACAAGAGTCCAGGTAAACCAATTCACCACTATCTAAACCATCCCATCCGCTTTATAAAACTCCTCGGTCTCATCGTCTCCATTGATGATTTCGCCCGTCGCCGCGTTTACACCATTGATGATTCCAGTGGCGTGTGTATAGAATGCGTTGCTCTTTTACCTCTTCCTCCCACCGCATCCAATAACCCCAACTCCAACCCCAACCCCAACCCCCGGGCCCCAGACCCCCCGCAACCCAGCGAACCCTCAATCGAACACCCGCAGATCCAATGGGAGGTCATGGAAGAATGCAAAATCGTGCGGATCCTGGGGGTGCTGGGTACATATATGAAGCAGCCGCAGATACAAATCGTGAAGATGGGGGTGGTAGGAAACACGGATGTGGAGAGGAAGTGGTGGGATGAATGTGTGAGTTTGAAGGAGGGCGTGCTGGGCACGGAGTGGAGGTTGAGGAGAGAAGAGATTGAGAGGTGGGAGAGGAGAGAGCGGAGGAGAGAGAGGATGAAGGAGAAGGAAAGGGTGAGGAATGTAAATGGGGGAGAAAGGGAAAGAGAAAAGGATAAAGTTCGAAAGGGAGATGATGGCACTAGGGTGAAGCGGGGAATGGGGGAAGAGAAGAAGGTGATAGAGAAAGAGAAAATAGCAAGGAGGGGCGTGGAAAAAGAGGAACGACAACGACAACACGCCAAAAAGCGAAAAGAAAATCCACATCCCCGGCTCCCCACAAACGAAAAAGACAAAGAACTCCAGCACCTCCTAGATATAGCCACACGCCCCTCCACCTCCAAAAACCCCTCTGCCTCAAACCTCCCCAACAATCTCCTCCCGAAACCCTCCCTCAAACTCTCTACCTCAACCTCCACCTCCACCTCTACCTCCACTTCTACCTCTACCTCCACTTCCACTTCCACCTCCACACCACCCACCCAGCCACCCCGCGAAACCTCGCCCAACAAACCCAACAAACCCAACAAACCCAACAAACCCAAACCCCCCATCAAGAAAAGAATCATCCCCGTCGCCCTCCCAGATCTGGCCAAGTACGATACGTTTGGTTTGTAACCTCATGGCTTCGTTGCCAACGCACCTGGTTAATAAATACTCTTGTATACGAAAACGAAAACGAAAATGAAAACGTGGTAGGTGTACATCAAATCCGATTAAGGATGAATGTCCAATAGCCCTCGACTCTTTTTTGGATCTTTGGATAGGTATCAGGTGTAGATGGATGGATGGTTTTTGTTTCGGCTACTTTTTGTTTTAGGAATATATATATATAGGATTGGAGGGAGGTATGCGTTTATTGTCCAAGTTGCATCGAGTTGGACGCGCATCGAGATGTAAATATGATTGTATACAAGTTTTCAATTTGCACATACCATTCCTTATCCACACAAATGCACATGCACGTATTTCCCAAACGCTTTAATCTCAACGTATTTCATTACTCGCAAGGTATCATATACACAGGTGATAGCTTGTAGCTCCCTAGCTATTGTTACAATTCACCCAATCATTCCCAGCAACCCTCGCCTAAAAATTCCCTCCTAATCGCATAAGTTTTGAAATAATAACAAGCGATGCTATTCCTCCCCCATAATTTCGATATTTCCCGTTCATATTCAGCGCTGAAACGCCGTTGCCATAAGTTGATACATTCAATATTCACCAACACACATCATATATCTGAAGATCATATTAATATCCTGCCAAACCCTTGATGGATCTGACCACAATCCCTGGAATTTCTCCTGCTCCGGCTGTATCATCTGGATAGACCAAAAATGCGAGAGCAATGATAATATAGAGACCAAGAAGCTATACGTATGTTAGTAAAATGTTATTGCAACTTCGATATCGATCAAAACTTACCATACAACCCTCCAAATAATTACTCTTTCCATCTTGAACAACATAAGTAACGACCAAAACACTCAAGAAGAAAACCACAGTTTCGAATGTCTCAAAATGTAATGTCATAGGTTTATCCATGATCCATCCCAAAATTACGAGGAAAGGAGTGACGAAAAGTGCAATTTGCATGCTCGATCCAATAGCCACACCCATTGCAAGATCCATTTTATCCTTAACGGCAACAACGATAGCTGTTACGTGCTCCGCTGCATTGCCAACAATGGGAAGAAGAATGAGACCAACGAAGGTTTTGGAGATATGAGCGCTCTCAACAATTGAGTCGATCGAATCAACCAAGTAGTCGGCACAAACAGAAACGGCGACTGTGACAAGAACAAGAATAGCGGCAGCAGCCCATGGGCTCATTGATGGTATTTCTGCATCCTCGCCTTCTGCTTGACTTTCGGCATCAAACAGATTAGCATGTGTTCGAAGCTGGAAGAACAAGTAGAGGCAGTAGAGAATCAATAGAATGATGGCTGTTCCGTGAGAAAGAATCAAAATATTTGATTCGGTGTCTGCGCTTGATTTGCTGAGAACAGAGTAGAGCTTTGCAGAAGTTAGATACTGTTTACTGTTGGCAGATATGAGTGTTTAGCTTACAGTTGCAGGTATAATCAAAGCGCATGCAGCAAGAACCATGAGAGATGACATGGTTCCGGCGACGGTGTCGTTAAATTTCTGTTCGATGCCCATAGATGTACCAGTTCGAGTATTGTGGATTCCGCCAGCTACGAAGCAACATCCCAACACAAGTAAAGAGTTCGACAAAATACTGCCCAACATACTCGACTGAACGATTCGGATTTGTCCTTGCTTCAATGCTATAACACTGACCTAGAAATTTCCGATATTAGTACACAGCCAATACGACGTGAAATCTAAACATACAATAAGTTCCACAGCATTACCGAATGTTGCATTTAAAAGCCCGCCGAGTGTTTCTCCCAACTTCATGGATATTTCTTCGGTGGCAAACGATAGGATGGAGGCCAATGGGATAATAGCGAAGAAGTTGAGTATAAAGATGACGACCGGATCCCAATGTGTGAGGCCCGCGATGATACCCAATGGTACAAAGATCAAAAGGACGTTGACATAGCTGCTATACAAGGTAATCTTTCCGACGTGCCATGCCAAAGCCGAGTAGCTAACAATGGCCTTATCGCTGTCCATTCCAGGTGTATGCTTCCTGCTGAGAAAGAACTCGTGAACGCTGCTCTTGCGCCTGTCATTTCCATGTCCATTGGCGCCCAATAGACTCGAGGATTCATTCACACCATTCGACATATTTCCTGAATTGCCTTGGTTCTTTGGGATGTTGAGGGATCTTATTCGCGCGAGTTCTCTTCGAAATTGAGGTTGTGCTACATATCAAAGAAGATGTAAAGTTAGCCCAACCGCTCCGTATGTATATTGAAAATTGAGTTTGCAATGCGCGCCGCAGCCAATATAAGGTTCCAGGAAGTCCCTTGGCAATCCGCTGGCAGATCAACAGGCGGACTAGATATAACACAATGATTAAGAGAACAGAGTATGGTAGATCTTGGCTTCAAGATTAACTGTCCTGTGATGAAGGCGACACAAAGGTTACCTAGTATGTTGGGTTTGTGTACCATTTAAGTAGAGCGCAAGCGTGAAATGCAACAAAGGGCTAGATCAAAGACCCGACTGTATGTTTCGACTTCAGACTTCTTGCTAGTGAGAGTAAGATTGACAGAGTATACAAAATCATACAGTGTTCGTATAGGAAAATGATATCGCAAGTGAAATTGATAGATGAATATCTTCCAAAAAGCAAAAAGAGGAAGAGGGAGGATAATTTGTTTACTTACAAACCATCTTGGCAGAAATCTCTCTTAGAAACAGGAAGAGGAGAAAGAAATTTCTGAAATCGGCGCAGTGAACGAAAAGGGTAACGGGTTAAAATGAGAAGATAGATGAAAGGTTGGGATCATAAAGGTTGCTGTGCGCGTGGTTATCGAAATCTAAATCTCGGGGCACAACTTTTTGACACTTTGATGTGCGGGAGCGGGAGACTGAGAGTAGGTCGTTGCTGGGTGCTGGGTGCTGGGTGCTGCGCCTCCTTTTGAGTGGAGGAGTTTGATAAAAACTTCTGGGTATAACACGAACTGGTGTAGGTACCGAGATGATGGGATAATGGGATGTGATGTGATATGATGAAATTTGTGTTTCAAGTGTGTTTTGTTGAGGCGTTTGCTCTTCTTGATGATGGATTGATTGAAACTTGAGAGAGCTTCACGATCCAATGTAAGGAGAGTAGAAGGGGAAGGAGAAGAAGCAGAAGAAGAAGAGGAGATAGGAATTTCAATGGCAAGATGATAACAGAAAGGCTTACCTAGTTTGAATTTTGAGTACCTGTCCACGAGTATGACTGAGACTGGCTATCTATTTACTCATATGGCTTGATGATATTTGTGGAAGGAGCAGTTGCAGTTGCAGTTGCAGTTGCACTGTTGCAGTAACCTGGAAACTCTTGATCTTTACTCTTTACTTTCCTATCCTTTCCTTTTCTTTCCTTTCCCTAAGCCATTCACCACATACCAATGATGCCAAGGTTACCTACTATCTACCTACCTTGAGATACCTATGTTTTAACTTTATATTGCCAAGACTCAAGACTCCAATTGCTGTACGAAGTACTTCTAGACTCTCACCCCTTCATCCAACCATCCAACCATCCATCCATCCATCCATCCATCCATCCATCCATACAAGAATAATACCAAGAAATCAAACCACCATTACCGACAACGATACCACCCTATATGATTTCTATTCTCCGACATAAGCAAAAAATAAGCATCTTATCCTCGCCTGCATCGCAAAAAACCCATTTTTCACCAATTCAAGGTAGAAGCTATGACCACCCTCAATCATCATCATCATCATCATCGTCATCATCCACCACCATGGCACCATCATCATCATCATAAGCGCCTACCTTAGGCTACCTACTATGAAAAACAAACGAAACCCAAAAGCTCTAAGATTCAGTGATCACTGACGTACACTGATAGAACTAATCGCCCCTACTCATCCCCGACTCCCCATCCATCATCAATCAAATAGCCATCCAACTAACCAACCAACCAATCAACCAACCATCTTGGCAACAAAACAAAAATCCCCATCTCCCAGAAAAAACCCACTCGAATTTCGAAAAACTGCACAGCCCCCCTTGGCAAAACCATTCATCATCCTCAATCCCAAATTGTGGCTTGATAATTAAAGCCACCCTCCATCCATCGGATTCGCATACCGCTCACGCGATGAAAAAACCTGAGTACGGAGTACAGTCAGTACCTATCATTTCAGTACTCCGTACGAAGTACAGTCCGTACCGATGTAAGTAACTAACCGAAGCTCCCGGTACACAACACGAGTTACACGAACGGACCATTGCGCTCTGAGCTCTCCGATAATAAATTAAGACCGCGCTTATCCTAAAAAAATCAAAGAAGATGGATTCCTCAGGATTTAAAAGATAAGATGTACGGAGTATCAATTCCATCCATTATTTCCTCATCAATCTGCTATACATATAAAAATGTCACGCTATCCCAGACTTCAAAGTACCATAGATGATAGATCATCAAATCTCAGCAGTACGACTCTCCCATTCATTGATCGGTAAACCGTAAATCAGGCTTCACCGTCTCAAGCCATTGGCCAATAAGGTTATCAAGTTTTTAATGCTAATGCTAATGCTAATGCTAATGCTAATGCTAATGCTAATGCTAATGCTAATGCTAACGCCGTTACTTCGTATGCACTGTCGCGTGTACGCCATATGATCGATCATTCCATGATTTCCATCATACGACTCCGAGCGAGCGCATAAGCATGGCTGGGGGGATTTGATCATGATGGGTTGGGAGAAAAGTGGTTGAGATGAGATAACACATTTATTATTATAGAGAGAATTAGCACTACAGTTACATAGGTACCTACTAATAAGAATTTATACCACTAGCGAGCCTAGATGGAGGATACATACAACGATTAGAAGCGAAGATATATGGATTAATAGGAGAGTAAGCTTACCTACGCGAAAATCTAGACGAGGGCGACGAGAACGTGGTTTTCAAAGATAATCAATCGAAAAAACATACAATGTACATATAAACTTGATATGATTTTCATTCAGCTACAAAAAGTTGAAAGACTTCCATCTACAGTGGTATTTCCCCCCTAAACGCCCACGCTACGCCCCGCTAACAAACTATCCCATCCCATACGTATCAACTCACTTTGACTATACTTTGACCCCCTTCAGGTACTCAATCCAATTAACTCATCTGTCTCTTTTTCTTTTCCTCTTTCCCTTCCTCCTAAACCCGTTTCCTTTCCTCATCTTCACTACTATACGCCGCATTTTCATTTTCCCTCGTCACCTCACTCTGTCTCCGTCTCAATTGCCCTCTCTCCTTCATAGCTCCCCGAATCTTCAGACTAACCTCTTCAAAACTAGCTTTCCCATCCAATGCACTAAAGCCCTTCAGTGGGAAACTCGCTGACCCTACTGCACCACCACTACTACTACTGCGACTCCTGCTCCGGGATGGTGGTCGCGTTGCAAATAGTGCGATATTTCCTATATTGCCAAATGATTCATTACGTGGAAGATGTCCATTAGTGCTGGAACCACCTCCGATAGATGCACCTGCAGTATTACTTCTGTGGAGGATACGTGGTGGTGATTCATCCGAGAGTCCAGATTGATTGCTATTGCGACGCAAATCACTTTGACGAGGCGAAGTAGGAGTCTTGAGGTCATCGCGATTGAAAGGATCAGCTACTATTCTGGATGCGTCAAAATCGGGAAACATTTCTGGACCGAGTGTATTGATGACATCCGTAACCTGTGCGCTGAGTTGTGCTCTGCGTTCGCGAAGTTTGAAGATGACGTTGCTAGAAGCTGGGTTGAGAGCTACGATTAAAGGTCGTAACGATTTAGCGATGTCCATTCCTACTTCTCCGAAACGTAACGCTGCGAAAGTAATAGCTGGGAACAAGATGTACCCGAAAACGAAGATTGCCCACAGTGGAACCCATTCGGGTACGTAGCCTTGGACTCTATTTTTGTAAGTCCAGTATGCAAGACCAATGGTGTAAAAGTTGTATAAGATCGGCGCAAAGGCAAGGGCGACTAATAGTTTCCATGTTGCCATAACATCTCGACCTTGAAGCTTGACTGTAGATGCAGCCAAAGCTTCTTTCGATTTTTTTATGCTAATCAGTTTTGAGGCTATGAAGACCGGTGCAAATAGGAACAGCCCTGGAATCACACCAATAGATAAAACTGCAAGCTTTCCTAGGCGGTAGAACAGAAGAAATACAGCTTTGGGAACAGAAAACTTGGCGTATTCGACTTGGTGATCTCTGAGATTTACATAGCGTAGTTGTCTGTTGTAGTCCAAAACGGATTTCTTGAGTGAAACAATTCTTGGGTCATCTTTATAATGTGTATAACCCTTGACCAGTCTTCGATTTAACTCAACTACCATTGGAAGTGGGAGTTTCTTTCCAGTTGGATTATAAAGTCTTCGAGCTGCTTGAATAAGCATAAGAGTATCATAGTCCGGGCTTGTGACAGTAACAGCAACGAGGGCTTGGTATACAATATCCAGCAATTGACTGACAGCTCCTCTTCGGTCTCCACTTTTGTAAAGCTCAACAAGCTCTTTTGGTACGTCGATAGGATTGCCAAACTCAATTACGGCCCTGGATCGGAACTTGTGGGCGTGGAAATAGTTCATACCACATGGCACAATTTGAAGACCACTGTCAGGATTCGCAGCCAAAGATCCAAGAGCCATGATAGCCACACCAGCTTTCAAAGGAAGCAATTCGGTCCTGTCGTGACTTCCACCCTCTGGAAAGATTCCAACAGCTCCACCTCCACTGAGACGATCAAAGACGGCATCGTAAACTTGTGTCTGATCAACTTTCGGTGCGGTCTTGTACTTCGATCCTTCAAAGCCTTCCTTTGTACCTTTGACGGATTGATCGCCAAACTTGCCATTTTCATCGACATCGTCTCTTCCAGTGAGCTGCATCATAGCATTTCGTCCTTTAAAAGGCTTCTTCAATCTCAATTCCTCTGCGCTGATGACTTCCGCTATTTCCGTATTGGCCGCAGTTCCATCGATGGTAGGCAAGACTAATAATCCTCCAACTTGTATTTCTTCCCCGTCAAATTTTGTATCAATTCCACGAATAAGAAGCGGATCATTGATAGGGTCTGGCAGATATATGGTACCAGATCCAGGCTTCACCATATCTAGGGCTCGTCCAACAGGAACCGCTCCCACTTTACGCGCAAACCAACCGACGATGAATCGACCCATAGATTTCGCAGCGATAAGGAAAGCGGCGCGGCGATGGCATTCATTACGGAGTGTGCGCATGAGGATAAGAGGGTCGACGAACTAAACCAATTTGTTAATTCAGGGCTTCAAAGATATCAAGACTGACTGTCGCATACCTGATTGGCATGAGGGGCTGCTACAAAAATAACAGGTCCTCGCCTTGGAACTTTCCATGATCCTCGAGGATGGACTTCTCGAAAGAAGAGGTCGACAAGTATCGAAAATGTCCAGAGAAATACATCATATATCCAATTTGTCATGGGAAATTGCTCCTCGTGCTTGATTTTCTGAGGCATATGCTCATGAACCTGCTGCTTGTTGGCCATAATGGTGGTGGGGTGTAAATCAAAATGCCCAGTGCAAAGAAATGGGAAGGATTTCCAACAAGTGCGGGGGAGGAGGTCCGAGTTATTTATCTCGTGTACTTGTTGAACAAGATAGGTCTTTAAAGTATAGATTGTTCAACCACAGCTCAATGATTTCATTCGGATATTAGGCACGTTTCTCGGGATGGGTATGGTTTCCTCAGGTATTCGTTTTCGTGGGCCTAATAAGTTGTAGAGATCCAAAAGTCATATCGACGGGAGAACGAGAAAGATTAACATTTATCAATTGAAAAGAAGCAATGTAGCGGCGGCGGGGTGAGAATGAGACGATTTCTTGATTTAATGAGACAGCATTTTTGCTTTTTTAACGGAACCGGATAAAAATGCAAGACCGATCGATGAATGGATGGAATGAACCGATAACAAGCGTCTCGTAAGCGCGTCTCGAGACGTAAGCGACAAACGCCTCAATTCTCCCAAGTCTTGATAGTGAATTCTTGTTTACCATCGAGGTCTTGTCTTCAATAACCTTCAAGGTTCTCTTGAACATTAAGATAAGATCATCTAATATCTTATCTTATCTAATATATCCGTGGACGAGTATATTGGCTGAAATCAATCCTCATAAATATAATCACGTGTGGCAATGCATCAAAAGGACGGAGTATACCTATCAGCGGAGTTTCCAACCTCCAACGATCTAACAATCGTAAGAACATCAATCTGAATGAAGTAAATCATAATGGAGGCTTTGTCATTTTCTTCATATATACTCCCACGATTGTGGATTAAGGATTTGACCTCATCCCTTTCCGTCTCGTGGGACAAGGCGCTTAGGTTGGACATGACTTAGTCTATTTATTTTAAGGAGGGAGCAACAGCCATATTATTTATGCAAGTTGCTCCCCGGTATATCATCGCCTTCCCCCAAGAAAAAGCTCACCAATTAATCACAACAAATCAAAAAAAATGGGATTACCGCCATGGGAGACAAGTGAAAGTCAAACTTTTGCTCTGGTGACAGGCGCGAACAGGTATTTACCACCCAGAAGTGTCCCCATTATTCATGATGAGCTTCTAGCTTCTCATTTCTATTTATTGACAACCTTTTAGTGGTTTAGGCTTTGCCATTGCTGCTAGGTTAGTTGATGAATTTTTAACTTCATCCGATACTCCTCCTACGAAACATCTAATTCTTATCCTTTGCACACGTACTCCACTGAAGACACGATTCACCATTTCTCGCCTGCGTGCCCATCTGCGAAAACTCGTTGATTACTCCCAATTCGCAACCTCATTACGAGCCAAAGCTAAAGCCCAGGGAAATGTATACAGATGGCAGGATATGGTGGCTCGGGTCCATTTTCTTGGAGTTGAAGTCGACTTGTGTGACTTGAAAAGCGTATATGCGGTCACCGACAGGCTGGTCAATGGAACAATTGGTAGCCCGGATGCTACTACAATGGATGGTATGAGGCTGCCTGCCGGGTCCCCTGGAACTGCTTCGTACTCTGCAGACATTCAACAAGATAGATGGGCATTGAGCCAGAAAGAAGGGTCTGATGGTGAACAGAGGTCTTGGGGATGGGGGCTGAGCGGAATACGGATACCCAGATTGGATATTGTGGTCTTGAATGCAGGTATAGGAGGATGGTCAGGAATCAATTGGCCAAAAGCTGTATGGTCTGTCTTGACAGATCTGACGGAAGCTGTAACATGGCCAGTTTACAAGCTTGCGGAAGTTGGAGCTATGACAAAGCCCCAACTATCCTCTACTTCCTCAAAATATACCAAAACATCCGATGATGAAGTTACACAACCTCTACTCAATGGCGACGGTCCAGAAGAACCACCCCTTGGCTCAGTATTCTGTTCTAACGTTTTCGGACATTATATTCTCGCACACGAACTAATGCCTCTGCTATCACGAACCGCTTCACCTTCAGCTACTACTAGTGGAAGAATAATATGGGTATCCAGTATCGAGGCACAAGCACAACATTTCGATGTAGACGACTTACAAGGTTTGGAAAGCCATGCACCTTACGAATGCTCAAAGCGTCTTACGGACGTTCTCGTACTTTCAAGAAAACTACGAGCATCTAGCAAAGTTTCTTCTTCGTGGTTCGATTGTTCCGATGTTCGCGTAATTGATAATTCATCGGAAGAAGGAGAAAAGTCTGGAATGCAACCACCAACAAAGTTAATAAGACCTAAAATGTACGTGGTACAACCTGGAATCTTTGTTTCGGATATTATGCCCTTGAATTTTGTCTTAACGTTTATCTACAAAATGATTTTTTACCTTGTAAGATGGATGGGAAGCCAATGGCATACCATCAAACCATATACAGCCGCCGTAGCACCCGTCTGGGTCGCGTTATCCCCGGATGAGATTTTAGACACCATGGACGCGCCAGCCTCCAAATGGGGATCGGCCACGGATTCCAGTGGGAAAGAACGTGTCATACGCACCGAAGTCCCAGGCTGGGGATGGGAAGGGAAGACGCCCAAGACGATTGATACGGGCGAGAGAAGGAAGGGGAGAAAGAGGGATGCGGTGCCGTTGACGCGAGAAGCTCGAGAGGATTTCGAGGTGTTGGGGGTTAAGTGCTGGACGGAGATGGAGAAGTTGAGGAGGGAGTGGGAGGGTCTTTTGGGGGTTAAGAAGTGAGCGAGTGGCGTGGTTGACGTGGGCAATTATCTGGGTGTGGTTTCTACCTATATATAGATAGATAGATTGATGGAACTGTAGATGGATGGGCTTTACATCTTGTACAATACATATTGTGGCTAATAATAAAGACTTTTCTTTTTTTGCAAATACTCTCTTCTCTTGCGTTTATCTAGCATACCTGCTCTGTTACAGTAGCAAAAGGGTCGGCTGAGGTGAATTGAATTGAATTGAAATGAAATGAAATATAGATATAGATAGAGATACATACACAGTATCCCACCACATACATCCAAGCACACCCGCGAAGCCGCACAGCTACAACAACAAAAGTTTCATGCGATCGTTGGATGAATGGATCAAATCAAATCATATGGGATGAGAACATGAGTGATTAGGTATCCCAACCTAGGTAGGTAGGTACCTAGCCTTGGAGTCCATCTAATCATCTAATCATCTCATCGCCATGTTGAAATAGGTATTGACATATTGAAATATTGAAATATTGAAATATTCGAATTATTGAATTTCACAGTTCAAATCAACATCAAATCAAAAGGATAAAAGATATAATTATCACATCACATCACATCACATACATACATACATACATACAAATACATCATTTGGAAACATCGAATACTCATACTCATACTCATACTCATACTCATACTCATACTCATACTCATACTCATTTCGATTTCAATTTCGGCCTTTAGACACTGGACGGACCATATTAGACGTTTGAGAATGGTTTCTCTCAGAGGGGAATTCACGTTATATTCGATAGGGGGCTCACCGGGAGTTTTATCTCATTCTGATCTCTGATGACTGGGCTCACCGGGAGCTCACCAGGAGCCGAGTCGAAATTCAAAATTATATTTTCTCTCTAGTCAATTTGTCAAATGTCAAATGGTAGTTTTCTCCTCCAGTGCACAGTATGTTGTATCGATGCATACTCGAATCTTGGGTTTTTACGTGGTAATAAGATTACATGGCAAGCGATAGAACAGATATTTGATCATAAAATTCATCTCATTTATTTAAATTCATCAACGGCCACGCCCCGCGTAACTACAAATCGTATCGCATCCCAAACGATTTCTCAATTTTGACCTCCGTTCCATGAACAATCAAAAACCATAACATCTCCCACCAAACCCCAGACTCAAAAAGCAATTTATTGCAACTTAGCCTTCAAGATATCCTTCAAAGTAACGGCATCGGCAGCGAACTTGCTGATACCCTCTCTCAACTTCTCAACAGCCATAGCATCTTCATTGAATGCAAATCTGAACTCAGCCTCATCATCAATGTAGGTCAATTTCTCGATATCCAAACTGCTGGCGTTCTCAGCGACCAACTTCTTGGGGACGGCCTCGGTGGAGTTCATCAAATCCTCCAACAAGTTTGGTGAGATGGTGAGGTAATCACATCCAGCAAGTTCGGTGATTTCACCAACGTTACGGAAGGAAGCTCCCATAACAATGGTCTTGTATCCGTATTTCTTGTAGTAGTCGAAGATGGCCTTGACGGATTCGACTCCTGGGTCTTCTTGGGCGGAGTAGGTCTTTCCGGTGGAGGCCTTGTACCAATCGAGGATACGTCCAACGAATGGGGAGATGAGGAAGGCACCGGCTTCGGCACAAGCAACGGCTTGGGATTTGGAGAAGAGGAGGGTAAGGTTGCAGTTGATTCCGTGATCGCGTTGGAGGATACGGGCGGCTTGGATACCTTCCCAGGTGGAGGCAATCTTAATCAAAATGCGGGACTTATCAATTCCCTCGGATTTGTAAAGCTAAAAAGGACACATATGTCAGTATCATTTCGGTTGTCATTGAGTTACATTTATCCCCAAAAAGAGAATTTGAAGATTAAATAGGCAAGTAACATACATCGATAATACGGAGAGCCTTGTTAATGGTAGCCTTGGTATCGAAAGAGAAACGAGCATCAACCTCAGTTGAAACCTTTCCTGGGACGACCTTCAAGATCTCTTTACCGAACTCAACGAGAAGACGATCGAGAGTAGCGTCAGTCTTCTTCTCGAGGTCACCTTCTTGCTTCTTTCCGTATGCGACTGCGGTATCGATGAGCTTGGCATATTCGGCTTTTTTGGAGGCGGCGAGGATCAAAGATGGGTTGGTGGTAGCATCTTGTGGCTTATATTTGGCAATGGCTGGATATATGGGTTAGTGATTGATGGTGGGAATGGTGGCGAGATATGGGAGTGATGAGAACGTACAAGCGAAGTCACCTAGATAGAAATAGGAGTTAGTAAAAGTTTGAAGCAGTGGCAATGATGGATAGGATGAATTGTAAACTTACCAGAGTCAGAGACGACAGTCTATTATGACAAGATTAATGATTAGCACACTGTATTCAAAAGTATATCCTCAAATTCCATCTACTTCACTAGTATTCCGTCGTCGAACCGGGCCGGACCCGAGTGTCCCGTCGACTAGCCATCAAGAAAAGAAAACAGATTGATAACTTACGGTGCCAGTAGCTTTGAGTTGATCTAAAGAGGAAGACATGATTATAATTTTGGATTGATTTGGGGTATCTTTTGAAAGTTGTTGTAAATAAAGTAGTTGAAAAGTGGTATGTATAGAATATGGAAGGGAGGTTGGGTATGAAAGAGTTTTTATGTTGTTGACAGGATCGTTTCTACTTCAACCCCTCGGCGTCATATGGTGGGGTTTGAATAAAGTGGGTGGGAAAGGGGGGTAAGGGTAAGGATTCACTTTAGTTGGTTCAAAGTTAATACGTAGGTAGTGACTAAGCTAGAAAGAAGAAGATGATGGAGAAGATGATGAAGAAGAAGAAGAAGCATGCATACCTTTTGAGATCTGATTCGTGAGGATGAAGGAAGAAAGCTTGGGAGTGAAGTTTTAGAGAGGGGGTTTGTTGGTCAAGATTGAATGAAGCAATACATGAGATTTTCTAGTTTTTGAAAAAGAGGCAATTGATCAACTCTTATAAGGACCTTGAGAATGAAAAGTATAGTATCACAAGTAAAAACAATTGATTCATACTCGGGGCCAGCTCCGATTATGAGGAAAGAAAATGTTGCTTTCTCTCTCTCCCCCCCCTCTCCTCCTCTCCTCCTCTCCCTCTCTTTCCGCAACTCCTTATTCCTTTGTCAATATCAACATCCATCCCACTTATTGTATATTTGGTCTACTTTGAATCCCATACCGATGTCGCCACAATTCCTTAAGCATTAATTATTCGGAGACCTATTTTTCCACCCGAGCCATTCAAATTCTTCCAAAGTACCACAGAGTCCAAGTGGTGAGCGGGTCTAGAATTCAGTCGAAAGTGTAAGCAAGATTGGTACAACTTATTACTTCGGTGAGGACAATGTTGTCAAGGTTGCCAGACTCTTCCATGTAGGTATGCGGGAACAAACGGATCGGTGGGTTCGGGGAGAAATACGCATGGTAACTATCTAGGAATTGGTCTCTCAAGTCACAAATGGTCTTTTTCATCCATAACGCCAAGATGAATGAATGGTAAGGCGACAGTCTAGGTTTTGACCGAAGATATAGTTTATCTCGAGATTTCGGGAGCTGTAGGCTACTCCCGGTGAGGTGAACTCCCGGTGATCTTTGCCTCTACTCGTCGATAGAGGAGAGGTCTTTTAAGCTCTCCTTCAATGTTGCCCTCTTTCCCTCCGTCATTGTAGTAACAGCTGGAGGGGCTCATTAGTTGCCGTGCATTAGCGCTGAAGATCTCTGACTTTTAATTGGTCAGCCTTACTCAACCTCACAAACTCAAAATTTCTAACCCTCAGCCTCGTTACAAATTTCAATATTTTGAAGTATTGAAGCTTCACAACCATATCAAATAATTCCAGCAGAAGCACTCCTCCACACTAAAAATAACTGCCATGCTCCCCCGGTAACATCCACTAACCTGCCATCAAAATGGCACAATTCATACCCCGCGCCGCATTCCCTCAACAACTCTCCCTCCCTCGCTCCTATTATTTAGGCCATCATGCATCAGGTCTCTCACGAATGAAAACCATGCTCTCATCCATCGACCTCATAATCGAATGTCGAGACTATCGCGTTCCTCTCACATCTCGGAATCCGTTATTTGAACAATCACTTGCAGGAAGAGAAAGAGTAATCGTTTATACGAAACGCGATTTAGGGGGTCATGGTTTGGCTGTGGATAAAAAGGTGTTTCTCCCTATACATATACAATTCCAAGATATGATATGCTAACTCTTTCCATGATAGAGAGAAACAATAATAAGAGATTGGCACAAACCCTCCCCAACTCTCTTCTCAAACCACAAATCCAAACCCGATATCCAAACCATCCTTTCCCTCTGCAAAGAACACGGTCTCAACCATGAGTCCCTAACCGGTTCTCGAATCCTAATAGTAGGCATGCCTAACGTTGGGAAATCATCTCTCCTAAATGCTCTACGCATGGCTGGTGTACATAGAGGCAAAGCAGCATTTACAGGTGCCCAGCCGGGTGTTACGAGGAAAATCGCCTCGGGGGTCAAGATTGTAGATCCGGATCCAGAGGCTGGTACAGAGGGTGTTTATCTAGTTGATACACCAGGTGTATTTGTACCATTTGTACCAGATACGGATAGTATGTTGAAATTAGCCTTGGTGGGAAGTGTCAAGGATACAATTATAGCACCAACGACATTGGCGGATTATTTACTATTTCATCTCAATTTGAAGGTGGGAGCGGGTATATATAAAGAGTATTGTGGGGAGACGAATGATGTAGTGGAGTTTTTGGAGGCGGTTTGTAGGAAAACGGGGAGATTGGGGAAGGGAGGGGTGCCAGACGTGGAGGCTGCGGCGTTGTGGGTTATTCAGAGATGGAGACAGGGGAATTTGGGAAAGTTTGTTTTGGATGAGGTGGAGGTGGATGGGTTGGAGAGAAAGAAGGCAGAGGAAGTTAGGATGAGTGTTAGTCAGGCGAGGAAACAGGCAAAGGATACTCAAAGAATGAGGGCTAAGTCTAGGAAGACGGAGGCAGTGGGTTGAGGATGTGTGTTCAACCTTCTTGCGTTGATTACAAATCCTCACCTCCCTCAGGACAAGTCGACTTTTGGCAATATAGGGGGACTTAGGCTTATGATTACCCGTCTCGCCAACTCAAGCCTTGGGTTATGACTCCTATCCGAGATCATTTTGGAATAGATCTCCTCGAGATGTGGCCGGCAATAGCCAGAAAACCCCTACTACAAATCCTATACATATGCAAATGCTCCGAGGCCAGTAAAATGGTGTATCTTATCAGGGTCAGATGAACATAGTCTTCTGATTCGGATTATTGGCCAATCAAGTCCGGGGCTGAGTTGCTCTTGTTGCATATCTTCAATATCCCCGTGGTGGGAAGACAGGTTTCTTTTTAGGGCCTTGTTGCATGTCTGAACTTGCGCCGCGGCGTTTGGGCAAGCCAAATCTAGCTTTGGTTGCACGTCTCACTTCAACTCACGGTGGGAATCTGTTGATATATAGTTTGGTTGCATATCTTACCCTCCACTCCGTGGCGGATTGACTTGATTCCCACCACGCACTACGCACGGAAGCGCCGTGCCGCAGTAGCTTCTCGTGGTGTGAGATTCCGCGGCGGATAGTTTCGTAGCGTGGTGAGTTGTTTCACGGAGATCCGTCCCGTGGCAAGCTCGTCCCAGCGGAGATCCTCTGGCAGTAAATAGATTTGTTGTGTGCTCGAACTTTCTCATCTCAACTATATCATCTCCGCTACTATATTTTAATTATCTACAGATCAATTTCGAATTGAACATCAAGGTTGAATTTGGTTTTGTTGCATGTCTGCTGTCGCCATCATGGCGGGGGGTGGTGGCGACAGGTGGTGGCGACAGCAGATAGTTTGATTGCACACATGAATGTCCATCTTGTTGTGAAACTCTCGCCGTGATAGCTTTCCACCGCGGCAGTTAACACCATGATAATTCACGGCGCCAAATACCATGGTGATAATAATGCCGCGGTTATGCTCTCCGTAGCGAGAAGTTACTCTCTTTCCCTCTCTTCCCTTCTTTTCCTTTCCCTTTCCTATCCAAAAGAAAAAAAACCTATTCCTATACCTATAATTCATACATTCTTCTCTTCTATCTCATTTCCCATTTCCAATCTCACTTACCCCCCCAAACCCTCCTCCTCTCCCGGGAACCCAAACCTAGTTTTAATCTTTGATCTTTGCACTTTGATCTTTGCACTTTGATCTTTGCACTTTGATCTTTGCACTTTGATCTTTGAACTTTCACCCACATCCCATCCCATCCCATTCCATCCCATTTTCTCCCCCGCGATATAAATCCACCATAATTAACAAATCAAAATTCCAGAGTTACAAGATCATGAAAGTCTCATCCATCAAGGTACTACTCAAGTAGAGATGATAGTTTCCGAGCACATGAAATGAATTTTGGAATTGAGTTCCATCCACATCTATCTCTATTCGCCTGATACCAGAGAAGATAATCTCCTGGATTTATCGTTTTAGACTATGGTTGTATATCTTATAATATTTCAAAGATAATAGCTACACATTAGGGCTAACAGTCAATAATCCTGACTATAATCATTGTATATCCTGGTTTATGAGGTAATTATATTATTCATCCCAAATATTATAGTTTATACCAAGATCACTAGATTAGTCTTAAACTATTACACATCTGAAGGTGAATGGCATCCGAAACCACCGAGTCTCGTTTGGACATCAAATCAGCATAGGAGAACATGCAGTATTAGAGGATTTATTGTCATTTTTGCGTGTATTTTCTTTCCAATTTATCTTGCTATACGTTCATCCACTAAATCACAGTACCACCAAAAAGAAAAAGCTTTCATAATCCGAACATTCATCACGAATCAAATGAGAATACTGTAGAGTTCTGGAATAACCTCTATTCAATTCTCCCCAGGCTCTCCGTATCAAGTGTACGTTTACGGGTACCAATGAACTTTCTTGCTCTTGCCAAGAACCCTCTTTCAGACTGATTTACTTGTCCAGTTGTGCCCTCTTCAGACTGTAAATCGTTAGTTTGCGAGCTTGGAGAAATATTGGGATCGGCTGATCCACATGTAGGCTGTCTTTCCGGTCCTGCAGTGCCATCTTCCCGAGTCGAATCCTTTTTTGGGTCGGATTTGAAAATTTCAAGAGTCGTTTTGAAGAAATAGTTGCTCGAATGTGCACCCAGTATGTTGTTGGACACTGTAACAATGACCC
This sequence comes from Myriosclerotinia scirpicola, assembly GCA_002162505.1. Taxonomy (NCBI): domain Eukaryota; kingdom Fungi; phylum Ascomycota; class Leotiomycetes; order Helotiales; family Sclerotiniaceae; genus Myriosclerotinia; species Myriosclerotinia scirpicola. The sequence goes on from NGKG01000003.1 coordinate 2,246,791, forward strand.
CAAGCAAGTCTCGGATGTTTTTGAAAAAAGCAAATATGATGGTTGGAATAGAGATAGCTGCTGTAACCCCAACTGTTTATTGTTAGCTCATACAAGTGTTCAGGCCACCTGAGATTGAAATTGTGACTAACAGATTATCGAGAATATGAACCCGGGTGAGTATATCACGATTTCTTTTTCGCGAGGAAACGATTTGACATTCAGCGCAAATAAAGATGTGAGAAATGACATGGGCAGCTGGTGTTGATATTAGCAAGATTCGAGGACCAAAAGTAGCTTTCGCCGAGAATATCCTCACAAATACGATGGTAATGATGGTGAAAACCATAATAGTTTTTCCTTGGTGGATTGTGACCTGCGTCTGCTCCCGTGCTGACTCGGCTTCGGAAAGGTTGGCTTCATTTTGCTCAAGACCTATAACAGAATTCACCTGATGTACAATTAACACATGATATCAATATTGACACAAAAACACGTACCGAGTCTTGGATTCTTTGTGTCAATTTATCCATTTCAAGAATGCTGCTGATTGCCAGACTCGGCCCTCTCCATCGCTCTGTTTCTTTGTGGCGTTGAAGGCCACTCCCCTCAACCGATTCATTAATATCATTGGGCGTTTCAAGAAGTTTCTCCCACACTACCTTCTGCTGTTCAAGCAAGTACTTAAGAATATTGAGTTCATCACGTATGTCTTTCACCTCTAGAAGAAGATCAGTAGCTTCACTGATCGATTTGTAATCTTTCTCTTGATCTTCCGGCTTCGAACTTGGATCTTCCGGGGTAGTATCACGGTAGACTTGTTGTTTGGTATGATCATCGGCACTTTTGTTTTGAGTATCTTGGCTACTTTTTGACAAATTTTCCAACTTGCTATCTATTTTGTGCTTGAATTTCATAAATAATTGCATTTCTCCATCGGTCTGCCCAGGGTCAGCTAAGGAGCGTTACAAACAGGGGATTGGAATTCAGTGTACCGCATCGTTGATAGAATTCGAAAAGATCTGGCGAACCGATAGCCGGTCGTATTTTTTACCCTTGCACGACAATGTAGGTTTGTCGAAGAGCTCAATGCAATAGTTTGTGATATACTTGCACATTTCATCGACGGAAGATGGTGGCGGTTGGCCCTTATTCTTTCCTTTCGCGTTTCTCAAAGATTCGAAAATTCCTTCGAGGATAGGGTCTTCTTGATTATCAAGACGACTTGTAGAACTGGTGATGATAGTTTCTGTTGTTAGACGTTAGGTTCCAGACTCATAAAAATGGCCTAAAACATACTTTCATCAATGACCCACAACCAGAGTTGATCTACTCTTAAAATATCCCACTCTTTGTCCTCTGGCTCACATCCAGCGTACCGTGTGACTACCTGGCTTGAATCACGGCGATCTGTGTTTGCCAAGGAATGATAATAGAACTGATCCAAGGTTCGTGAACTGTGCAGTATCCTCCACTTATTCTTGCTGCTACTCTCGCGGTTGTCTTTACTACCATTCCTGTTCTGAGTTTGATAGGCTTTAAGCAGTTCATCAACCTTTTTACTTTGTTCTGTCGGTTCTGACCCAGGTTTAGAATACTTCGAAAAGGTCAAATAAGGTATCTTTCAGTGCAAGTCAGCCAACAAGGGCATCTAAAGGGAAAGCATGATATACGTATAGAGCAGCTCTCCAATACCCTTTACTCTTGTTGCTTTCGTTTGGTCGAGAGTCTGGCGAGGTTCCCTGAGAACCATCTCCGGCATTTTTTGGGTCCTGCTTTCCTGCTTTATTGTCTAATGACATTTGTTCTTTCTAGGAATTGCATATATTAACCCACGATCCGGTACTATTCCAGAGTTATAGACTGTACATACTGCACATGTAGCACTCATGTAATTTAGCTCGGACCTGCTTCCGGGTAACTCATGCCAACTATGATTCATGAATTCGCGCAGAGGGCGAAATTGTTCTTTTGTTTTTTTCTTATCCATGTACACCCTCATCGCTAGATCCTGTGATTAACTGTTATTTTGCGTCAGCGGATACAAAGAGCTTCGACTTCTTACCATCATCCATTCCATCTATTATTTTTCTTTAGCCTTCCTGAATCTCGAAGACAAGTTACACAAATTACTTACGTTGTTAGCTGGGAGATGCACCCATCGTAATTGAAGATCTTCCTCAGAATATATTTCTTGTTTTGCAACTTGAGATTTTAAGCCAACATCCTTGAGCTTGGCCCTTGCTTCTTGCATGATCATTGCTGGTCCGCTTGTACTGTGACCATCCTGAGGATCAGTCGGGCTTAATGTCTTGGGGTTTTCGTAAATGATGTCCCAGATTGTACGGGTTCTGCGAAGGAAATCAACACGTGTGCCTTTAGTGTGACGATAAAAGTCCACAATTGACCCTTCGAACCCTCGAAGCAAGGTTTTGGAAGGGCCAACAAAGTCTTCAGGCAACTCCCTTATACCGGTAGGCAGTTCAGGATATCGATATGGTTCGTGAGGTTCTGACCAGCCCTGCACAAGAGGAGGGTCTTTAAGTATGTCTATAGTAAGTAAATAATCGGCCTGATCGTCTTTTGGCGTCTGCTTCTGTCTTTCGGCCAAATCCAATGCTCGCCTGCGGTGTATGTCTATCTCTTCCCTCGACCTATTGACCAACAGCCACCAAACAACTACGTGATCCCCAGAACATGCTGCCCATTCAAGTGCCGTCCAGTCTTTTGAGTCTTCCACACCGGCAATGGCACAACTCTTAGCAGTCATGTCTTTCATTATCTCATAAGCAGCCTCATCTCTTGCTCCACGACATACGGCCCACAATAAGTTTACGCTTTTTTCAAAGGGCAACTTTTCCTTTTCCAATTCCGAGCCAGTCCAATCCAGGTTTTCAAGGAAAAAATCAAGGTTCTCTTTCTTCTTCTCTAGGCTAGCTATCCGCATAAGCTCTTCTCTGCGATCCTGTAAATTCATGACTTTTGAAAGAATTGGAATCAAATTTTCACCCCGTTCCCGCGTGAACCAAGGATAGCCGGGACCAGCTAACTGTAATGCTGTGTACCCAAATTGGTGTTGAAAAAAGGGGTCTGCATGTTTTTTAAGCAACAATTCCAAAATATCAGCATATCCCAATACAATCGCCTGGTGTAATTCTGTAAACCCGAAACTGTCTAGGGAGTCGACTTTTGTCTTTTCAAGCAATAATTCTAGTATATCAGCATCTCTGTTCAGAATCGCCTGATTTAATGCTGTATGCCCAAAGGCGTCTCGGTGGTCGACTTTTGTTTTGTCAAGCATTAATTTTAATACATCAGCTTTTCTGGATTGAACCGCAACATTTAAAGCTGTAATCCCAAGATGGTTTTCGAAATCGATGTTTGCATTCTTATCGAGCAAGAATTCAACCATGTCAAGTTGGTTTCGGCGAACTGCTTTGTGAAGTAGGGTACTTCCATCATCGTCTTGCCAATTCACGCTCTCGGGACATTTGGAAACAATGGCGCGTATCGCAGCCATAAATCCAGACTCCGCTATAAATGACAGCGCCGTCCTTCCTCCGCGGTCAACCGCTGATAAACCAGCACCTTGTGCTAAGAGCTTCATGACTTTGGGTTCATCCTTATTCATTGCTGCATCTAGCAAGTCTTGGTCTAGCTTCGATTGGTCGACTGGTTGATCTTCGAAACCAGATTCCCTCCCTTCTTCTGAGTTCACCTGCGAGTTTGACAGATCAGAATCCCGACGATCTCCTAAGTCCTCGGGGCCCGTCTCCCCAACATCCTCTTCTGATGCACCCCCCTCATTCAAAAGAGTTGGTCGATGATCGGTGGTCTCGACCTCATCATGAGCAATTGGCGTAACAGCCGTATGATCAGCCTGATCAGCCATGACTCGAAACGAACTTCAAAACCCTCGAAAATATCGTGAACCAGCTGCAAATAATGCAATTCCTGAAGAGCTCGAACTAAACAACACTTCTGAACTCGAGTCCAAAGCTCGAGAGTGCGAGGAGACGGAGGTGATCATTGCGAGCCTCACATTGATAATGAACTGCTTTCTGCATCTGGGGTATTGCAGAAAACTCGACCGTTCCACCACATCAAAACTATCATACCACGTTCTCTCTTGTCCCCACAATAATTCTGCATTAATGCAGTTCGAAAGGTCGATTATGGTATACAATACCATGTCCTGCTGCGGCTCGCCTTCTCTTAGTCGAATGAATCGTTGGCAACATGATTGTAGTTACTTGAGGCTGGATTGCCAAGACAAAAGTCTCTGTCGTGGGCAGTCGATGTGATACGAGTAACACAACATAGTGAGAAGAGAAAGAATGAAAATGAACAAGCCATATTAAACGTTTGTGGTTGGAAATGGAAAAAGTATGAACGTAATTGTAGAAGTAGATGGACAACGTGAAAATGAACTAACGTAACCTAGCACGTGTTTCTGGTGTTCTACCAAAAACACAAGACATATGTGAAATCGGGAAATCACGAATGAAGTGGTGCTTCTTGCCGTTTTAGATGCCATCGTCTGATTTGATAGTCTATGCATACATATCTCTGATTCCCATGAACTTCCAATGCAATGAAGACGAGCAGTATTGTTTTTATTTGAAAATCCATCAATAAGTATATGTATCGTTCTAATAGGGTAATTTCTTCCAATTGCTTTTATGAGATTTCCTGATTTCCCGAGAAAAATGATATTTTGGAAGTCGGTCACTTGACCTATTTTATCGCAAAAGGAAAACTCCAACACCTAAGGGGATATATTTGAAATGAGTAGGAGATTCAAAAAGCTAGATAGAAATATAGTGTAGCATTATCTATTGTATTGGTATACGCGGCACTTTTAATCTATCCCATATAACGAATCATCCATACATCAATCATCCATTCAAATCCCTCAAAGCAGAGCGGGGTATTTCCATCCGTCTCTCAACCCTCCCACCGCATCTCCACCAATCTATAATACAAAATTAACAAGCTTCCCCCTCCCCACCACGACCACTCTCCTTGCTCTAACATCCACCCGATTCTCTTCCTTCCCAAACCTAAATTTCCCTTCCTTTGTCCCCAAAACAGTTTTTATAACCCATCGTTTCAACTCATCCCCGTCAATCCCCTCTTCCGGTATCGGTATATCCACTGCAAACTTCAATTTTCCATTGACCTGCACCGCGCAGTTTTGAGTCGTAGGAACTAACAAATCAATTGTGCCATCTGCCTCTGGGAAGGGAGATTCAAAGATCGACAGCAACTCTGGTTTCGATTTCCCAAGTTTGTGTGGGTGGATAGATGTTTTGATCTTGGAATGCTGTTCTGGATCTGTATCTCGATCATTCTTCTTTACTTCGGTTCTCGTTGCGCACGAATCCATTTCTGGAGGTTGACAGTTAAATCCGGCTTCAGTTTTCCATCTGTACAAAATATGCCAACATTCTTCTGAGAAAGCAGGGGTGATTGGAGCCATCATTTGGATCAATGTTTCAGTGGCGGCTTGATCGATAGTGCACATAGTTGACAAGACCCATCTGGCTTTTGGGGCATCACCACTACTGGTCGAAATTTGTTCCATTAGACTATCCATGGTTGCCCGGTTCTCTTCGGAGGTGTCGATAATGAGATTGGTAAGACTCATCAGATCAGAGACTATCGTATTCAGGGAATGAGTTTTGCTGTAAGCTTCCGTGATACTTATGATAGTCTGTTGCACCGCTCGCCAAAGTTTCACGTCAGCTTCGATGGGTTTTATGATGAGTTCCATAGTAGTCGACTGGTTCTCAATGATGCTTGGCACCCGGAGAGAGTCTTTGGTTTGCTCTAAAACATCTATTGAGCCAAGGAGATATTCTTTTGGAGATAAATATTCTGTCCGCCGGGATTGTCGTTCTATCTTAATGAACCTTGTTGAAGATATATACTCATGAAGACGTTTTAACCACCGGGTAATTCCAGATATCTTTTGTTCGTCCCATTCAAGAACCTCAGTCACAGGTGCTTGAAAAAGCATATGTGCTCTTGTTGCATCGGCACCATATTTGGTCATGCACGTTGTTGGGTCGACACCATTATATTTCGATTTTGACATCTTTTCAAAACTGATCTTCGCCACTTCTCCTGATGCGATAACAATCGGCTTCGATGGTGTGCTCAGGTCAACTTCATCAGGTTTCAAAAATCGTCCATTGGTAGGATCCAAATAGGTCTTTCCATGAACCATGCCTTGACTTAAAAGTTTTCTAAAAGGCTCCCCAAGAACATTTGAGGTTGATCCTTCAGGCCATAGTGATGTTGCTGAGAGAAACTTTGATATAAAACGAGCATACAATAAATGCAAAATGGCATGTTCAACCCCACCAATGTACACATCAACGGGAAGGATTGCATTAGCTGCTTGCGGAGAAAATGGTGTCATTGGATTCTTGGGATCGGCAAATCTCATAAAATACCAGCTAGAATCAACAAATGTATCCATGGTATCCGTGTCCCTTTTAGCATCCCCGCCACATTTTGGGCAAGAGACATTGACCCAATCGTGAGCACCATCGAGAGGATTACCGGCTTTACCTTTCAACCAGTGACCTTCGACGGAAGGAAGCTTAACTGGTAGCTGATCTTTGGGAACAGGGACTGGGCCACAGTTGTCACAATGAATTATTGGAATAGGAGTACCCCAATACCTTTGTCGACTGACAAGCCAATCTCTGAGACGCCATGTCTCAGCAGCTGACCCAAGGCCATTACTTTCGAGTAGCTTTATGATACCTTTCGTGGCTTTAGCTGTTGTTTGCCCAGAAAATGATCCATTTTGTGATGTAAGACGCCCAGGATGGACAAAAGGTTGGTCCGTGGGAGCAGCTTTGGAAGCACCTCCAATAGGGGAAATAACATGTCTTATTGGAGCGTCATGGTTGTTGTGCTTCCAGAACGCATGGTCTCGAGTATCATGCCCGGGTACTCCCATAACTGCCCCATCACCATAATCACCTAGCACATATGGTGCAACATAGATGGGCAAAGAAACCTTAGAGGAATCCGGTGTGGAATTTTGGGATGATAATGGATTCATGGCACGAATAGTAGGAAGTAGGTAGCCAACCTTTGAATCAGATGGGAGATCTGATATTGTGTTCAAGAAACCTTGCAATTTTGGATCTTCTTTTGCAAGATGTTGAACAATAGGATGTGTTGCTGCAAGAGCAATATATTGAACTCCAAATATAGTGTCTGGTCGAGTTGTGAAAACCTCAACTGATTTGCCAGCACCCTGTTCACCCATTATAACGGAAAATTGAATTCGAGCCCCTTGTGACTTTCCCATCCAATTTTTTTGCATCGCTAGAACTCTTTCTGGCCACATACCCCCCTTAGCTAAGTGATCAATATCTTGAAGTAATTGCTCTCGAAATGCGGATATTCGTAGAAACCATTGTTTTAAATTTCTCTTCTCTACTTTGGCACCAGATCGCCATGAACAGCCATTTGCATCAACTTGTTCATTCGCAAGAACGGTTTTATCCACAGGATCATAATTCACCAAAGATTCTGCTTGATATGCCAGACCATGTTCATGAAGAAGAAGAAATATATCCTGGGTATGTTTGTAAAAATTGGGATCGCAAGTTGTAATTTCCTAATTGCTATTAGCTACCAAATCATAATTACTTTTGTAGACATGCCCTATCCCAATCCCAGCGTCCATTCCAAGTAACCAGCTGGTTTTTCATCTTTTGTATATTTTGTTTCGTCCAGACTGCGGGGTCTATTCCACGTTCAATTGCTGCATTTTCAGCGGGCAAACCAAAAGCATCCCAACCTATTGGGTGAACAACGTTGTAACCTTTCATTGTATGGAATCGTGCTAGAACATCAGAAATCGTATATGCTCGAAAGTGACCCAGATGAAGATCTCCAGATGGGTAGGGAAACATAGGCAATATGTACATCTTCTGGTCATTGTCGTGTTCATCATTCTTTTCCAAAGCCTTTCGCTTTTCTGTAGTAGTCCATATCTCTCGCCATTTTTGATCCAAGGATGGCAAATCTAAGCTTTGCTGGGAGCTTTGAGTAGAAGCGTATCGAGTAAATAAAATGGGTTTGACATTGTGGAAGCCAGCGACGGGGTAATTGCGACTGCAATAAAATAGAGGTCGCATTAATCTCTCTCGAGGTAATGCACATCTGCGAATGGAGGACTGCATGATTTTCGAGGCATCATGTCATGTCGAGGAATCGAGGTATAGTCAACCAATATTGGTCTTATAATCGCAGTCAAATTATAGTGACGGTGAGCTTCATTTGTGTGAGCATTTGTGTGTGTGGTGGGTTTAGTTATGAGGGGTAAGGTTAGTTACATATGTATGAATAGCTTCAAAGCTTATCCGCAAAATCGGAAGCATAGAAAAAAATTGAGCACGGACCTAATCCATGATACTTTTCACCTCAGGAGTATCTATATTAGGTAGGTAGGTAATTTGCTAGGTAGTGAGCGACAGGAGCAACAGAATCAGAATCAGAATCAGAATCAGAATCAGAATCAGATGCATCAAAGCACAAATAGCCAGACCCATCAAAACACAAGAAAGCACAGGCACAGGCACAAGCACAAGCACAAGCATTGTCAAGCAAAGGCAAAGGCAAAGGCAAAGGTATAAACTCGCCAAGAACTCAAATCCCTTTACAAAGACAAACCAACGACTTACCCATCCATCTATTCATCTATCCATCTACTTTCTACTTTTGTACCCCAAAAATAAACATCTCATTGTCTATTTCTCTGCCTCACTGCACCGCTACACATTGCACTCTGCAATCTACACTCTATACTCTCCGTTCTTTAAATTTCTTCTTCAATTCAAGTAAATATTGATTGATACTTGAACCTTCACTTCATTTCACTTCACTTGCTTTCCTTACTATCTCTACTAGTATATTGTGATTCTAAAGTTATACGACCGATATGATTTAAGCATTGCGACGAATGAGAACGACAAACAACTGCAATTGACCCCTCCCCTCGAACCTTTAAAGCATGCGATGCTGGCATTGAACAACTTTCACGAACGATTATAATGTCACCAAACTATCAAAACTTACAGTCTCATGCGCGCGATTCTTTAGAATTGGCTAGTTTAGCATCGAGCTCCCCAGATGCAAGATCATCAACAGATTCTATTTCCTCAAAGTCCGGTATATCCTCCTCGCGAAAGTTATCTCTCGAAGAAGACGACCCTTTAGATGAACGAAATCCAGCTGCGAATGGTCGACCTGGGAGACATGACAGAACCTATTCTGTCTCTTCTGCCTTTGATTTCTCCTCCAACCTTTTCCCTCTATCTTCAACCGCAGGAGGCTACGCGCCGATCGGAGCCCCTATATCCACATCAAATGGGCAAACTGCCTTAGGGGGAGGGTCGTTAGAGAAACATAAGACTTTGACATATCTGAACGGTTTATCGTTGATAGTTGGCTTGATAATAGGGTCTGGGATCTTCTCCTCGCCGAGTCAGGTCAATGCGAACGCAGGATCCCCAGGCGCATCGTTAATAGTGTGGGCGATAGCAGGAATATTGGCATGGACAGGCGCTTCAAGTTATGCGGAGCTAGGAGGAGCAATACCGCTAAATGGTGGAGCACAGATATATCTCTCCAAGATTTTTGGAGAGATCTTTGGCTTCTTATTTACATGGTGTGCGGTTATGGTCCTAAAGCCTGGATCTACCGCCATTGTATCAATAATAATGGGAGAATACTTGGTACGGGCATTCATTGGAGCAGAGGCTGAGAATGTCAATGTTTGGATTAATAAGAGCGTGGCATTGATTGGATTGTTTTTGATCACCTTTTTGAATTGTATATCTACAAAATTGGGCACCAGGATGGGTGATATGTTTATGTTTATGAAGTTTATTGCATTGCTTGGAGTTACGGTCATTGGTATTGTAGTCGCCCTGACTGGCTTCTCTACGTCGGGCAAAGCAAATGAGGATTGGAAGAACCATGGATGGTTTGAGGGAACTAGTACTAGCGCTTCATCATGGGCCGTCGCATTATATGCTGGATTATGGGCCTTTGATGGTTGGGACAATGTGAGTATTCCAACATTCTTCGCCAAAACATTTATTGACTTCGACAGACGAATTATGTTGTTGGGGAGTTTCGGAATCCTACTCGGGACTTACCAAGAGTCATCCATACAGCGATGCCATTGGTCATTCTCTCCTATATCCTCGCTAATGTCGCGTATTTCTTCGTCCTACCTTTGAAAGCTATCAATGCTTCAAACACAGTTGCGGTCATATTTGGAAACAAGGTATTTGGTCCTATTGGATCGTTAATACTTGCTCTCATTGTGAGCGCAAGCTGTTTTGGAGCTCTCAACGCCACTGCCTTTACTAGTGGACGATTAGTCTATGCAGCTAGCAAAGAAGGTTATCTACCATCCATGTTTGGCAAAATTGGGTTCGGAAACCAAGCAGAACCATCGGCCAACACACTCCGAACACGCAACTGGGCATCGAAAAAGCTAGCCAAATTATTCGGCGACGAAGACACCGGGCTCTTCTTCACACCCGTCAACGCCATGATCCTCAACGCTCTCTTAACAGCCGTTTATGTTGCCGTTGGCGAGTTTGGCACCTTGGTGACCTTCTACGGAGTCGCCGGCTATACATTCTACTTCTTCACAGTCCTAGGACTCATCGTCCTTCGTGTCCGTGAACCCAACCTCGAACGTCCATATAAAACTTGGATCACCACTCCCATCATCTTCTGCTGCGTGAGTCTATTTCTCCTCAGCAGAGCAGTCTTTGCAGAACCTCTTCAGACAGTCATCGTTGTTGCTTTCGTCCTAGCGGGTGTACCGATATATTACTGGCGGATCCATGGACGAGATAAGGTTACTAAGAGGGATAGAAATAGTAGTGGGAGTGGGAGTGGAAGTAGCTGGAAGTTCTGGGAAAGGGGTTCTTCATGATTAAATTGAATAGATGAACGGAATATGAAGCTCATGATTATGCTTCAGTTAGGGTTGGCGAGCAAGATGAGTGGATGATTGAATGATGATAGATACACACATGAAAGAATTAAAAGAAATAAAGAAAGAAATAAGAATATACCATTAATGTTATTACTTGATTGCATAGCCTTCGGGAATGCATGTCCTTTCTTATCTGATATGTATATAAATAGTAATAGTATGAATGCTTTTCTCGCATCATAAGCTAACCCCCCTCCCCAGTCACTTTTGTAGGATTACAATCCTTCACTTACTCCACTTCATTCCTCCTTTCGTCTCCTCTCCTTTCCTTTCATCTCATCTTCTCTCATCTTCTCTCATCTCATCTCGTCTCTTCTCGTCTCGTCTCGTCTAATTTGAATAAGCTCCTCCAGGACTACCTACCTAGTAGTAGGTATATCCTTCCTTGCTGAGTTAAATGGGATACTTATCTTACAGTACCTAGGTACTCATTCTAGATATTTTATTCTATCTAATCATCCTTGCTCCTGACTTTTGACTCTTGAATTCTTGTTACGGATGTTTATTTTGGATATTCATTTTGGATATTCACTTTGAATATTCACTCTATATAGTCATTCTATCCTATCCCATCCCCTCCCA
>NGKG01000003.1:2258416-2283710 GCA_002162505.1 Myriosclerotinia scirpicola
TACTATCCCTACAATCCCATCCCCTCCCTACAATCCCATCCCATCCCTACAATCCAAACCTCAGATACAAGCTAAACCCTATAAACAGGTACAAACAGGCACAGGCAGGACCTCATCCATGTACATACCTAGTAGGTATAGCCAAGTATCCAAAAATATCTATCTCTATATTTATATCTATCTCTATCTCTATCTCTATCTCTAGATCTCTCCAGATCTCCAGATCTCCAACACTAAACCCATACGTTACAATTAATACATCAACTATTCAACTATTCAATTAATCTACCAAACCCTCAAACCCCCAAACCCTCAAACTACTAAGCTATCACAACCTACACTAATCTACAACAGCTTCTTTTTCTATAGATAAATATACCTATATACTGCTCATTAGTTCGGGATTCTATCTATAATTCATAGAAAAGTAAACCGTTACAAGTTTGATATACAAGATACGAAACACAAGATACCATTAACAATGCGGCTAGGGAAAATAAATTTTCACGGACCTATACTTTTCTCCAAAAAGTATGCGGGACACCAACTTTATAAGGACAGCAACTTTATAATCAATATATTTCCTAGTACTATTTTAAGAAAAATTTGAAATTCCAATTTTTTTTAATATTTTTAACCGTGCTCAATTATTGATTATAAAGTTGCTGTCTTTATAAAGTCGCTGTCCCGCATATGATTTGAAGAATCATATAGGCCCCTCAAAAATTTATTTTTCATAGCCGCATTGTTAAACTAATAATCCTTGAAGCTAAACCTTAAATCTCAATCTACTTTCTATCTCATCCCATCTCATCCCATCTCATCCCATCTCATCCCATCCATCCCCATCCCAAATCATCACACCTAACAACTCAAACCTCCATACACAACCGCACCACAATAAAACCTTACAAAAACTACCAAAATATCTATAAACCCCACAAAACCCCCTCACAATAAGCCTTTACAAACTGACCTCCTAAGCTACTAACATTCATATCCAATACTAAATACCAAATACCGTAGCCTCAGCATCACAGTAAGTCCATCATACATATCATATCTTTCATATCTCCAATGCATTATTGCATCTATTATTGTATCTCAAGTTAAAACTATTACTACAACTAGAGCTAGAGCTAAACCCAACTAAACCCTTACTCATCTTCATCTTAGCTCCTCCCCCTTCACTAGCAACCATCGAATTCCAGAATCCCATCTTACAATGCTTATATAGAAAAGAGAGCTAACAAGTTAGTAATCTAGCATGGTATGAGAAAGGGGACTCGGATGAGTAAGCCTCATGCTATCAAGGCCATCGAACATAATCGACGTTTAAACCCCCAACTCAAACTCAAGTTACCGCCCAAAAGATCAAGGTTTAAAGGTGAAAGATGCAGAGAGAGAAAAAAGAATCCAAAATCTTAACCCCGACCAGCACAGTTCAATCTTCAATCTTCGTGCTCGTATATCCCGAAAGATAACCCCTCTCCCCCTCCTACCTCCGCCTATTCCCCCACACGAACCCACGAGTAAGAACACCCCCTCTAAAAGATGACCCGAATCCACCCCGATCTTAATGTACTAGTATCTTGGCATAAGAGCATCGTTAAACTTCAAAAACGGTGCCGTGCATACATGCAGATACACTAATTGCGCACTATTCCACACTAAACAAGCTGCCGTCTCGTCCGTTCTGTATTTGATGAGTTGCAGGACGTAATCACTAAGATATGAACTAGTAGACACATAAGCTCGATAAGTTCTAGTAGAAACATTAAAGGAACCTTGTTTGTTGAAAGTATAGTAGTCAATAAAATACTAGTAAGAACGCCCGCGTTTAGCCAAGATCAAGTATATGAAACACATCTACATTTAGCAAGTGTCGTACCTAGGTAAACAAGTTATCTGATGAACGCTATACAAGCGTAATCAGAATATGCACTAGCGTAGTTTGAATTCGCACTTGAACTACTGACATCTCACACTATATCACCATCATCTCCATCCTGTCCGTAGGTTTTCACTCAGCCACTATTCGGAAACAATTCGGAAACAAAGATACCTGAGTACAAGTCCGGTAACACGAATCCCAAGGACGCCTGGCAAAGAAAAGCACAATTAGTTTCACCTACCTAGGCCGTAGGCAATTTTCCGCGCGATCACCACGATTTCGTCCCAAAATACAAGAAAATGCCCAAAGGGGAAATAAGCTCCGATCCCATACTGTGAAATGGCGCTACAACCATAACTGTGCCTGATCGGATAATCCAGAATATATGATTTCTTTTGGCTTATCCTCCTTTACTAAAAGTACCCTTACGAGCTCGCTACTGTAAGGGTGTAATAGACGAAGATTGGCCATGATCACAACCGTGACTATATAGATTGTTCCTGTACCAATATAGCATGGCTGGGCAGCGTAACAGCGGGGGTCAAGCGGATGAGCTAGAATAACATGTACCTAGGACTTACATGCTAATGCTCGTAGGGTCTTATTTGTTGGAAGAGGCAAGGTTAACTATGCATGACCGGTAGATATGTATACTTGATCATTTATGACAGGTGTTAAATCCGAAATCCAATCGTGGTTGAGAATATGACATTGCTATTTGTCATGCAAGCCGACGGGCAAAAAATGTGCAATGCGCAAAGGTACGGCTACGCCGCAGAGAATATCGAATGGTACAAGTGCAGAATTTGATATTTGATTTGTCCCTGAATTAAAGAACAATGTTGCGAAAAAAAAATCCTTCGGAATTCTTGAAAATGGAAGGGAGAGTATGTGTTTTCGTGAGTGATTCGAATATTCTTGCGTTCTCGTAGATGTAACAGAAGAGTCCAAGTTTCGATTGAGGCTTTAAGCCTCTTCCTAAGCACGGGACGGGATGGTCGTGTTGTACAAATATCACTGTTGTGGTATGCGAAATGCATAACTTTAATGATGAATCCTAGAAACCACGAGGAAAAGTAGTTTCGCTGGGTTGGATGGTGAGTGTCCTTGCCGTTTGAAGTGTGGGTGAGAATGGCACAAACAATTTGTATAGTGGGGGGCATAAATTATGGTTGCATTTACGCAAGGGTTTTTTCGAGGGGGTTATCGTCCTTCGTCGATGAGCATAGCATGGGATAATCGAAGATTATCGGAAATTGAAGTGGGGTTGCGAATCGCAGACTGAAGGATTTTGAACTTTTCTCATCGTGAAATGTCGATCCGGATGTAGCCAACAAAGAATCGATCCTTTCTTCCTCAATCATCTTCTCCGTTAACTCCGGGTCCGGTCTGGTCAAGTCCTCCCGCCGCAGCTTTCAGCGCCTTTTCCTTTGCCTTCCTCTTGACTTTCTTCTCTCTATTTTTCCTAGCTCTCTTTTCTCTCTCTGCTTCCTCTTTGCTTTCCTTCTGCTTCGTCATAGCCTCTTCTTGAGCCTCATGTTTCCTTCTCCTTTCTCTCAGTATGATCCGCCTCTTCTTGCCGGGTTTCCTCTTCTTCATCCCATTAGAACTATTGCTGACTCCGAGTCCATTATTTCCCACCATTCTCTGTCCGCCAATACCAACTTTCAGAACTGTAACTCTCCATGGAACTTCCCATCCCCAGTATCTTTGCGCTCTACCTTGTAGAACATCCTTCCCGCTAATCGTCGCAACGGCGTATTCTTCCTTCCTTCTCCCCTCAATTGGACCAGTAAAATAGTAATTTTCGTTTCGCTCCTTAATAATGAAAACTCCTTCATCAGCTACATCCTCTTTGAGGACTATCTTGCCTTCTTTGTCATTCGAGAAAAGACGAAAGTCAAATTCATCTTCTTGATCTTGATCGTCTTCTTGTGGTGATAAAGGTGGCGCGTCGTTGTTGGGTTCAGGCTTTAGCACACTTTCTGCGGTATAGTATTGAGGGAGAATTGCCCCGTATAATGAAGCAAGCTGCTCTTGAAATCGAGCAGACGCATCAGGGTCAATTGGGGAAGATGGTTCGGGAGAGGATGATGATGATCTGGTGTATAGATCTGAACGGCGCACACTATCAGGTAAAAGCATTAGCAGATATGTAATGTAGATTTATCTCTCTCATTGAACAGGAATTAACTCACCGTTTCGCATCCGGAAGGTCAAACATCGTTATTGTCATGTCATTGTGAAGTTAGTTCATGATTGATGAATCTCTCGATATATTTTTGTGGGGGTTGGAATTGAGTTTGTGCGGGGGCCAAAACTTACCACTTGCGCAACGGGCTGACCCGCGAATTTCATCCTCACTCGAATTACTCAAAAATGATGTATCACAATGGCAAGAACTTGAACCCAAATTTTTAATTGTATTTGACCGAATATTATGGAATTAACGAGGGTATCAAGTCTGATCGTAATATGTCAATAAAAGTACATCCATCGTTCCATCCATATCGTCAGATCCAACCATACCATACCATACCATACCATACCATACCATCCTATCCCATCCCATATATCTGCAGTATAAGGAAATATCAAGGAGAAAGAAGAAGAAGAATCCTAGAATTTACCGCCATTTTTCTACGCCATCACTTGCTATATATGATCCCTGATCTGATGTTCCAACTCAGTAGGGAATACATATTGTATCCCATTTTGTCCCAATCCATTGCATATTCCTTCCATCCCAAAAGAGAGAACACATAAACAAGAAACTGAGGCTAAACCCTTCTGGTACTGACTCGCGGTGCAGAATTATACAAAATAAACAGTCGATATGGCGTTCAGGCTCAAGGAAACAACATTGGTGCAATGTGAATTGAGAAAGTCTTTTGTGAAAGATCTGAGAGTAATGGTTTCTAGATCATAGGTCTGATGAGCGAGCGCTTATTGAAACGCTGAATTCTCACTATTCTCTTGAGGTTTGACAGTTTAATGAAATCATGCGGCGCTCCAAGTGTAATGTTGCTGACTGGGTTGTTGATGGTGTGGAGCTGGCTGGGAGTGGTCCTCTTCTTTCACATAATGCTGATCTCCAGAGTACTCATAATGAGAGCCAGTGACCGCGGGCAATGTTGTTCCATATGTAGTTGCCGTATCCTGAGCAGTAGTCCATGGTTGCATAGACATGGATGTTTGGAAGTATTCTCTTGGCTGTGTAGCCTCACTGGTAGAACTATATGGAGCAGGAGCGGTAAAACGAGCTGTAAAATCAGAAGAAAAGGATGAATTTAACTCGGGGGGTGCTTGATGGCGAGGTGACTTCGCGGGTCGTGGATTGCTGTCTATAAATCGAATGGGTGCCCCACTAGGTGAGTTTGTATTTTGGTACGGGTATGATCGTACTGGAGGTGCAGGCGTTGGCATTGTGGAAGCCGGAGAGTGGTTTTGAGGATTTTCTGAACCGTGATGATTTCCTTGAAGGTAATTATCCATTGACAATGACGGCGGGGGCCCTTGATAGTTGGGAGCTGATGGTGCTGGGCTATGCTCTGATGAATGTGGCGGAGCGAACCATGATGGTAAATTTCTAATTTGGTCATGTCAGCTTATGATGATCAAGGTAGAAGTAACACCAAAGGCATTCGACTTCAAGTCAAATTTTGGAGGAGGAACTTACTGTTGTCTCATTAAATGTGGGGATACAGGAAGATTGCTTGCATCGAAGTTGAATGGCGACCGAGGTAGTTCAAGCGTCTGAGGTTTCGACAATTTTGGTTTCATGGTAGCACTTCCTGGTGTGCTGCTACTCGTAATTTGCATTTCTGGTGCCTGACCTCGAGAAGCTGACGATCCGACAAGTGCAATTTCCTTCCTTTGCTGGAAGTTTCTTGGACTTCGACCTCTGACCACAATCGGAGCCGTTGCTGTCTCGCAAACATGGATCTTAGTGTGGTTCCCTAAGGTTCCTACAACATTCAAATGTAAGGTGAAATGCTGTTGAAGCTCTCGCCTTCGACCATTGTTAGCGGTTGCGATCCTGAACTGAAGTCTTCTGTAGGCTATTGGGTAAACAGCGAACTCGTTGTTTGCATCAGGAGCTCCATCGTCAAATGGAAGCAGTGGAATTGGCGAGGGCTCCTGCTCCTGGCCAGGAGTCACTTCGGGAGAATTTGGCGGAGGAGTCTTCCATGGAATCACAATCAGTTTGACCGAGTGACCATCAACTGATTCTGTAGCACTGATGGTTACTTCCAGGGATAGAATTGGAATGCGTTCTCCGCGTTCCGTAATCACCGATAAGGCGCCTCGGGGTGTGGTGACAGATCCGGAAATTTGGAATAGGTTCCTCCGGTAACAGGTCAACTCCGGCTGAACGATCACTCCCTCGCCCGTGGGGGTCGTCATCTCCGACAAAAAGAACATTCCGTGAATTTGCGCTGAGAGATCTAGTTGTTGTATTCTTCCATGTTGGTCGACGATGGTATGCTTTGGTGGTCGTTTGCTGAAAGAAAGTAGTCTATGATCTTGACTGATATTTGGTTTTGAGTGCTCTGATAAATCTTCTCGAAAATCCTGCACTACTTCGCCATATGGCGAATCATCCGTAGAATGAAATGGTCTCTTGAGAGAAGGGTAGCTATGATGAGAACTTAGTGGTGGTGGTGAAGCAGTCAAGACGCCATTCCCATCCCTAGGGGGAGGTCTTGTGTTGATTGAAGGAATGTCCATTGATCTGTACCCTCCCTTCTGTCTGGCATGATATGGCAATGCCAAAGGACCGGATGGGAAATTCGACTCGAAATTAGTTTGATGAGAAGAAGAAATATGAGGAGGTTGGAGAGCGTAGCCTTGCCAGATTGAATGATCTGACTCTTCTGGCTTTATGGCTGCCATCGTTGTTGTTTGTGTTATGGACATTGAAGCATATTCTTGTTGCGAAAGGACTTTTGATTATTGGTTGATTAATGATTGAAGATTAAGACTTAAACATTTATCCACGACAATAAATCTTCATGAGGTGCTTAGCATGATGTATTATGGGATGAAAAGGAAGTGAAGGCCGAAGGACAAGCTTATGCCAGGTTCGGGAGCTAAGCTCTTATTCGTGAATCTGGACATGGTCTACCAAAGGGGCCAAAGGACGAGACTTAGATGCGGGCGGGATGCAAGCAAGCCCCATGATGGGTCTAACGTCCTTCCGAATTCACTGCCAAGTAGGCAGGTGGATAACTGCTTTGGCCCCATTTGTGTTCCGTTCCCCTCTTCAAAAGCGTAATGAGTATGAATACCCCATGGCATAGACCATCTCGAACGAGTAGAAGTGGCTGGCGCGTGATCTGCATTAGTGATAGTGTATGAGAATAAGTATTAGATTGATTATATTGGGGAGAGTTGTATGATTCCATCCCTCAGTGCCTAAAATCGGAATTCATGGCGAATTGGAGATCTTCAGAGGGAATATCGAAAAAGACGTTGAAGGGTAAGGATAAATCTGTAAACGATGTATAGTTCAAGGGGGGGACCGTGTACCGCCACGGTCATCACCCAAAAGAGGATCGAATCCGCTGACAGGCACCTTCAAAGGAGTATAGCTCCCATGAGGTAAATAGCTCTGACCAACGGGTGCCCCTGACCTGTCAATAAATCCGGCCGGCAACCATCCCACAAAGACACTTACGATCAAAAAGGTATCGCAGGCCCCCAAGCGCCCCAAGTACCTACATATTTTCCGATATTGTTTCGTCTTATTTTTTGGTTTGCTAATGCTTTCTTTTCTTTTGCATTTGTATGTCTTCTTTTCTCAAATCGGTTTCTTGTCAGGTCTTATTCAGCACTTCTTTCCAGGGCCCCAGACAGGACCCTTGATGATCTCCCCACGAATAGTAGCTAGGTCTGTCAGCCATGGCGGAGATGAGGATATGACCCAAAACAGTTATAATTCGGTAAGTAAATTTGAACATGATCCTGTGGGTGTTCTAAATAACTCCAAGGTTTTAGATCAGTCATATGTATTTTTGTGTGAGATTTCGCTTGCTGTGTGCGGCGGATGTGAATACGAACCCGGCAAGATGACAATGCGAGCTGCAGCAAGATTAAAGGATGATAATGTATTACTACATATCCAGGAAAATAGCCTGATTAACCTAAGCAAGTACAGTAGATTGATTATCTGAATAATCTACGATATATTTCTCACCCATTTTGTTATCTGAAAATCAGAGACATGATTATTAGTTTACTTGGCAAATATCTTACTTGCACTATCTATATCAACCTAATATGACACGATACGTGCATCCATTAGTTTGAATTGGGTTTGGCTCTCCCGTCGACAAAATGTGTGAAAAAGAACTTGTGGGGCTACGGAAGATGAAGGGGTTAAAACATTCTAAGCTCAAGTTAGACAAGCTTCACAAGATATATTTTCTACCCACCGACCGACTACAAGGGTCACGGATCGTAAATGTATAGTGGCATGTTCAAATACTGTTCAGTGCATTTCGACATTCGATTTGAATCGTAGCTATCAATACATAACCTAGTTGTCGAGTAGGTATCTCCGAGGCATCTAGATATTGTTAACGGGGGGGGGTAACCATGATACCATGATAATGCTGAGTATAGGTATGCTTCGGTTTGCGTTTTGTCAAACTTCATCATTCCTTTGAAGATATCAAATATTAAGGAGATTAGGAAGCATTTCGGTTTCCCAAATTCGTTTGAATATTTGCATTCGAATGTTGATATATACTGGAATCAGCTGTTAAAAGCATTAAATGTTTGAATGAAAATCTAAACTAAAGAAGGAAAATTATAGGCTTTGATATTTATTATAAATATTAATAGAAGAGCCGTTTAACGATCAAGACAGGATCAAACGTAGCGTCTTTCAGCTATCATTGACACTTCAAATTAAGCCTCCGACGACATCTATAGCCTCCGGAGAATTTCACTCAAGCTAATATAGACAGTGCTAAACGTTTATCCTCAAAATGTTAAGGTCAATGCTTCAACTACGCTCGAACAGTAGCCCTGTCAGCCAGCCTTAACCCACGATGCAACACAGAAGAAAGCTCCCCGTCCCGTAGCTTGCCATTCAAACCGAGTAGTTTGGACGTTGTAACCCACAAAAACCCTATTATACATACTATCCCCCCCCCCTAAGCAAAGGTTAAATTTTTAGCTTGCAGTACGCCTAAAAATTTAACCTTTGCTTAGGGGTAGGGAGAGTACTGTCAATCCAACATTGCACCGCTACTCCTCCAAATGCAAATGCAATGCTTCATTGTAATGCTGTGGAAGCATTCTGGAACCTGGAGAAAACGTGTGCCTGTCATTCATGATTGGGTTTTCAGATTGCCTCTCTTGTAGTACAGTAGATCATCACATGTGTATTATTTAGGCTTTTTGCTAATTGTTCTTCTATTTATTGAACATTTGAATATTTCTGCAATTATATCATATCGGGCGCTCCGTCATCCCATCAATCATCTCGTCAAGGGTGGCACGGAGGGATTACTACCCCGGACCTCAGGTAGACGAGAAACAGAAATTCCCAGGTTCTGCTTCAAGGATAACATCCAAATCGATCCAATCGATCCGATGAAATATATCGAAATGTCTCAGCTAAGTAATTCATAACAAAATCTTTCCAAGAAACCCTAAATGCCGAAAAACAAAATGCTTGGTCAAGAACAAACTCCGGGACAGAAGGACCGATATTATCTTTTTGAAGAGTGATATGGTTTTACCTGCAGATTTTATCATGTAGGCCTCGACGGTCTTGCAGGTGAGGATTTGAATCAAAGGTGTGACAAAGAGGCAGCCAATCTGTCAGTTACGAGGAGCGCGTGGAAGTACAACAGATCGAATTGCAGTAGCCCAGGCCTTACACCCAAACGCGAACTTTTGAGTCACAGGGGATTTTGGGAAAACACAAACTAGAAAAAAAGATTGAAATGGGTTCCTCGGTTGTTTTAATATGTGGGAATTTGAAAAGGGCACAGTACGTCCATACCTGGATACTGTGGATGTTATTTTAAGCCACATATTTGAAGATATGCTGCATAACATTCTCCTTACGGAAGACCGCTTTGAACCGCTCTATATGCCGACCACTTAATTCTTTTGCTGATTCTGATTCTCGACTCAATAGATATTAAACACTGAAATAACCAAAAGCCTTTTGATTCGTCCACCATTATCCAGAAATGCGGATGACTGCATCTGGCAAGCATTTCTATCACATTTTCCTACCCACACACATGGATTTTAGCCCATATTGTTTTTTGACGACATTTGATGAAGGGGCAGCCGAGGCGCCCGACATAGCCGTTCGGTACAGGCTCTACCGAAATATCCAAACAATTGGAAACGTTATAATTGCGCAAATAAAACAAAAATTAATGATAGGATCATAGGAAGCATGAAAATGAATGATAGCAACGCGGAAGAAGGTATCCGTTTCCTATTTGATTTGCTCCAGTTCAATATAGGTTCCTAGGGTTCTCCCCTCCAACAATATCCCTTTCAAATTTCCCACACCCGAATCTCATTTTCCAGGAGGTAGTCAAAGCAGCACATCTTCTTCGTCTACCTCTCTCAATCTCCCAATCAACAAGCCATCTTCGTATCAACAAAGATACACATTGCCTACACCGACACGTTTTCAGTATATCCCATCGCCTAGCTACATTTCGCGCGCCCACAAACGCCAAACCCCTTTCCGAAGTCGTAGAGGAAGAATCCTTCAACCGATTTCAAGAATATTATCTCGATATCGATCTGCACGTACTGTACATTGAGATCTTGCAAAGTTGCAACCATCACCCAACAATGAAAAAATATTGCAGCCTAATTTGTTCTCGTTGTCCATGCGAACTTCAACGGATCTAGTAATCTTGCTTCCGGCCGAGTTCAGGTCATTTCAAGGGTTTCTTCGCAAAGTATAGCTGGAGTTTAGATACAGGTGCTAGGTACTTCTAATCAACCAATCTCCATCCCAACACAGCTCTCCGCAAATCTTACTGTACCCATCTGTCACCTACATATCAAATTCTCGTTTTCGTGCAACAAACAATATTTATCAGCCAGCTCATCAAGTTTTCTTTACCCATCTCCCTACCTCTCCTTTTCCCCGCATTTAGCCCCCAACTTCTTACTGCCAGCTGTACGGCTGTAATGCAGATAAGAATACCATGTTCGCTTCGCCAAGCTACAGTAACTGAACCGGACTATTGAATTTGATTTCGGTATACAATACTATCACGACTCTTTTGACCCACTTTTCAGCTGAAAACCGAGTCATGGGTGTGAGGTTATATTTGGGGCTTCGGTATATTCATTGTATGGTATCAGTTGGTGGAAGAATTGAAGCAAACGGCGAAATTCTCCATGCGCTCTCCATGCAACAAAAATTCTCGATGTAGCAAATAAAAGCGAGCTGGAAAACGATGCATGGATGAAAGTGGGCACTGCTCAGTTCCCTACGGAGATAGAATTGACAATACAGGCATTTATACCCTGTGGATTTTAAATCGACTAACAATGAAATCCTGCTTTGTACATAAATGTAATTTTGGAGCAGGTTCTGGTCCGATGTTGTACCATGACGGTCCAAAAGGCGTAATAGTAGATCTAAATTATGATCAGCAATATGGGACTAGCGACGGCAAAGCAATGTCGATCGTAGCATGGTACCAAATCGTCACCTTATGGAAACAAAGTAAATGTTTTGCAGGTTTTCTTGATCTATGCCTTGATGATCGACGGATTCCAGGGATTTCAACGACTGAGGAGGATCTTCACGTTGACAGCGAGCGGGTCCGGCAGGTAATCGGAACAAAGATCGGCGCTAAGTAGCCATTTTCAAGACTCTAAAGTGCGAGATAAGCTCAGAATCCCTTTATGAGGGCTTGCGTCGAGGATGAGAACTGTTTTATATGTGGTTGTATTTTTTGATTAAACACTGCAAATAACTTCTTCCCAATCGTCTATTCTTAAGGATGCTACTACGACGGCCTGACAACATCCCTTCCCGCTCTAGGTGAATTATTCATCTGTGCCGCTTTGAGTAATTTGATTATGATCAGAGACTAACACCGAAGTGGGCATACCTTGACCATCTTCCAGGCACGCACTTAAAAAGAATATCTCTTAGATTTACCTACTGAAGAGAATGAATGCTAAGGCGATATCATTTAGAGAGATTTCTTTGTGGCAAACAATGGGGGAAACGTTGATCTCTTCAAGTCTCTCGATACTCTCCTTCGCTGGGACTTCACTGGACTGCATCGCCAATGCGTGCTAATTCATCCATTCATTTACGACAGAGAGCATATTTGCACCGGACCACCTTCAAGAGATATATACGAAGAATCCACCCAACGTTATACCTCATCCTGTCGCAAAAGTTTGGTCGAGGAGGCACTAAAAATACATGATCGTTTAGAAGGCCACAAGTATCTGCAAACACTTCTCCCACCGAAACTAGATCTAAGTGATTTGACCGACCATTTTTACTCAACGCAAGGCAGGAACAAGAAATTCGACAAGGTGATCTTAAAGTTGGACAGCGAGGAGGCAATCCCGTCACAATACTGGACAGTGTCTTAGGCGAGAGATGGCATAGTGCATAAAACTACCAAATTTCGAGCTGTTCGCAGAAGCATCGAGTATCTAGTGTCTAGCATTTACTTATTCCATTACTTGAGGTGAAAGTCGCTGGGCCTTTTTGCACTTATGCAACTGAATACTGCTAGACAAATAAGGTGAGAACAACCATGAGGAGAATATCAGACGAGTGCTGTGAGATGCAAACCTTTCAAGTAAGATCCAAAGTGATCAAAGACTACTACTCAGTCTTTCAGAACCGCAACATTAGCATGAGCAGCACTGATTCACTGAATGCTGCTGCTACTTGGTTCGTGAATATTACTAGTTAGGTATGACACACTTTTGCCTTGCCATGCCATGAGAGTCCGGTATGAATCTCAGTGACCACAATGCGTTATTTGAGATCCGAGCAAGTACAGTGCGACTGTTTCAAAGGGTATCTCTATGTCTAACTTTATGTAATGAGATGCTCGATGATTCAAGGGTATAGAAAGTAGCTTTGAATACAGAGAACATAAGTAAGAGAAAGATTCTCTTCTAATCCACAAGACTTAGTGAAGGACAGGCTGCACACTCGAGCTTGAGCGAACATTGTGGCGCAGGATAATCAAAAGGCTATAAGCAAACACGGAATCAATAGTAGCCCCGACTTCTAACCTTAGATTTCGAAGCCTCAACATCAAAAACAACAACCATATTCTTCAGAAACACATCACCAAGCGTATGAAATGCAAACGGATCTCCATCACTCACGCCCGCCACACAACCTCCACTCCCGTGTTATCATATCTTTAGGGTCAATTGGAAACGGCACGCCGCCAATTACGACAGCAAAATATGGAACTCTCGTATTGCAAGGTACAGACGAGGCGAATGGTTCCTGATTATATACAGCGGGTGGATTATAAAGTGCTGCGAGGACGGAGGAAATGGATTAGGGAGGAAGATAAGAGTAGTGCCAAAGTCGACGAAGAGCTGGACTTGAGAGCTACTACTGAGCATAGAAAGAGGGGGCCAGTGTTTAGGGTTCCTTTTCTGGCATTGGCTGCTGAGGTAGAGGAAATTGTCTGGGGTGAGGTATAGACTTCTTTGAAGAGGTTAGTGTTAGTGGATGAGTGGAGCTTGTGCGTAAGAACGATGTTGTTTGTACATGGTTGTTAAGATAGCATCATAAGGAACTGCGTACTATTAGCCGCGCAGAAATGAGAATGGCATTGTGACTTACGTTGAGTTTCCGCATCATCGTTGTCAAAGGTGGTTCCATTGAAAGTTGCGGTGCTGGACTAATATTTGGAAACACCATTTTAAGGGAGAGGAGCTATTTACATGGAAGAATATACAAGTCCCAACAAACCACTCGTAGTGCCATCACCAAGCCAGGCAGCCATATCGACATTTCCAATATTGAGTACTAACACTATTGAATCAGTAATTGACTTGTGAAGATGACTAAAGAACTCACGAAATACCAACTAAAGATACATCCACAAACTCATATGTTCCCTTTAGATTTTCACCACTTACATATATAGTGTTGAAGTATTCATTTGGAATGGGCTTGAAGCCTGAACCGGGAGCATACCCTGATCAAAAAAGACATGCGCTCTGTGAAGTTGGTGCTTCAGTACCAATATCTAGTTATGTAAATTTCGGTTTGACAAGCCATGTATCGCTGCTTCCTGTGTCGATAACAATAGGATATTTTTGGCCTTCCACCTTTAGATTTGTATACCAATCATGTCCCTATGGGTGTCAGATATGAACAATCTCTATACATTGGGTAGTTTTTGCCTTTCGGAGAGCATTTGCTGGAGCTAAACCTGAAAGGTCACCCTTTCGACGAGCGGTACCGGTAGTCAATGTCAGGAAGATGCTAACATTGCCGGGGTTTGTGAGACCTCGAAACTTCGAAAGGCAGCTGGCCTGTAATCTTGTCCTACTATATTCGGGCGAGAGATGATACACCGGAGAAATTGGAGAAGTATGACAATAAAGTGGATGTACATTCGTATATTTGATAGTTTGGAAGGTAAATAGACAATTAAAGAAAAAAGCCATTTCGAATAAAAGGCGCCTCGAGAAGTAGGTCCTTTGGGGAGAGGATTTTGGAAAGATACCTTTGGAAGGCTCAATGAATCACGATGAGAGAAACGGAATTTATGTCAAAATGATTAGCGGAAAGTATTTATCATCTTGAAGCGAATAGAATTGCAGTCTCCAAGGAAGATGTTGAGATAAAATGTAATAAAAACTTGGCAAGCTCGGATTGTGTGAAGCATGAGTGAAAGATAACAAGGAAACACTAGATCCCCTAAGCGTACAATTTCTGATTTACACTGCACATTTACGGTAACCACTTGAGTAAAGACTGTTTAATAAGATTCACATTATTGAATTGATGCACAAATAGGCGGCCTCGAGGCGGCCTCGCGCACTACAGAAGTACTGCGGAGGTGTTGTCTCGGAATTTTCTGGCTAGTCTTCTAGAAGTTTTGAAGAGGCTGGAATGGGGAATTCTGCTAATGCAAAAGGGGTGCTCAATAGGGATTTATATCGTTTCAAGAATCCAAAGAACTTCTAGATTGCTTCTGGAATGTCTTTGATGTTTACTACCTACCAATGCTGAAATGTGACTTGTCAAATATTGACTCCCCGGTATGATAAAGAGTATTAATACAACGGAATCGACGAAATCTCCGAATCTCTACAACTCAAAGTGCTGATTAGAAAGCAAGACAACGGCTCTAATCATACCAGTGCCCTTGACCACTACTTTGTAATCACCAATGAGCATGTACTTTGCTCTACCGTTTTCAGACTCGTGTTGATCTGGCCAGTCTCTCCATATTTCAATCCTATCCAAAGAGCTCGTTGCCATTTTAAAAACTCTCCTTGCTTGGGCCTCATCCCCAACTTCCATTACAAGAATTTTCGACTTCAAAAGGGAATGGAAATGCAGCAATCGATGATAGAAGATATCCTCTGCCCTCATGAGAGGAATATTCCCAGCTTCATGATCTGAACATATGGTATTTAGAGTCGATGTATTTGGTACCAGTGCAAGTCTTGGCTCCCAATTTCTGACTGATCGTGTCGTTTCTCTATTAAACCCATCTTCTGATATGTATGGAGGGTTAGATATGATTACATCGCAGACGCCTCGGCATCTATCTAGGATTATTTGCTCATCCCCGAGTACATCGGCAAATTCAAACCTGACACTTTGTTGTGCGGAATTTTTGATAGTATTGAAACGAACATTTTGATTCGATAAACCAAGAGCTTTGTTGGAGATGTCTAGACCAACAATCTCAAGTTTAGTATACACTTTAGTCAGAAGAGAGTATAAAAGGAGGGAAATGCAACCAGTCCCTGAACAAAAGTCAATGATCTTCAGCGACTTCTGCTGAATTTTGCAACTTTCGTGGAAAAGAGGCTTTGCTTTGACAAGAAGTTCTGCCAGATGGGTTGTGTATGCCTCTGTTTCTGGCCTTGTGATTGTTAGATGTAGGCTAGAGAAGAAACATACTGTCGAACTTACCTAGGTATAAGTACTCCAGGCTGACATTTGATTTCCAATTCCCCAAAAGGCTGGGTGCCAAGTATATATTGTAAAGGTTCTCCTCTGGCACGTCTTTGACAAAATTTTTGTAATTTCCTCCATTTTTGGTTACGTATATGAGAGATTGTCGTAGTGTTATCAACATGCTCACGCAGCCATCGTAATTCATTGATGGCAGATGAGAGACTGCGTGTTTCTCGGAGAACTAATGGTAATAAAGTCGAAATATTGTAAGCTCTGAGCAGGAGAGCATGAGAGAGACGAGGCATGAGGCCATCTAGATAAACTTCGCAGCGGGAATGGTTTTATAGAAGTGTGCGACGAGACGTATCATTGGTATATAGTTTGAGTCTCCATATTGTGGAGGACTGATGTTCGTAACATCACCTTGAAGTAGGGTTGGGGGGATTATATAATTTGGGACATGATTATATAATTTTATAATATAAGGTTTTTTGAGTATGATAAAATATTACGCTAAAATTATACCAAAATTTTTTGAATTAATAGAATTGTTAAGATGAATAAAAGTGAAGCTAGTTTAAGGAAGTTTTTAAGTAAATAATAAATATTTTTTATTAGTTCAAATTTATTAAAATTTCTAAGATTATTATATAATTATTATATAATTATACTTTCGATTAATCATTACGATAAAATTACTCAACTATACTAGATTAATACTAATATCTATTACATATAGTATAACAAAATTTGAGCATTATTATATATATAATTAAATGACCATTATTATGTTATTACATATCGGTATATCCCCCATCACTACCTCGAAGGGAAAGCAGAGCCATACTCAACTTTCAAGCCACAAACTCCAACAGCAATCACGTGAATATGATTTGTCATCCTACCTAGTTTGGCATCCAACAAATCTCAACCTCTGAGTCCGGAGTAACATGCTGACAATGAGATCATAGATTGTTAGGAAGCAACGGCGCAGTGAGCTAATCTACCCAAGTTAAGTATCAACTTTCATTCTTTATCAAGACTATCTTGATCTAATTGTACAATTCTTCAATTTCTGTATATTCTGTTATAGTTAACTTATCATACCTTTCCTCTCATCATGTCTGATCCCAAAAATCCCAATATCCAAAATAGAAATACTCCTCAATGGGCTCTTTATCAGAGAGAGATGTTTTGGAAAGACAACACGGGGGAAGTCCCCCCATTTAGCACAGATCCAGGAGATCTTGAGGATTTGGCAAAAGAATCACTAACAAAAGGTGGATGGTATTTTGATCTTTTTGAAACCTGAAAATCTCTATAATAACGTACATCTATAGGTACTATGCTTCCTGCAATGCAGGACAATCTTACACCCATCTCGCGAATAGACAGGCCTTCTATCGCCACCGAATCGTCCCCCGAATGCTCGTCGATACAAACAATCGTGATACGAAGACGGAAATCTTTGGCCATAAGGTCAGCGCGCCCATTGGATTTGCGCCCATTGGCATAAACAAGATTTATAACCCATTGGCTGAACTGCCAGTGGCTAAGGTTGCCAAGGAATTGAATTTGCCGTATTGTTTGTCTACTGCAGGATCAACATCGATTGAGGATGTGGGAGCTGCGAACGGTGCTGGACCACGATTTTTCCAATTGTATATGCCGCATGATGACGAGCTGACGTTGAGTTTGTTGCAGAGAGCACATGATAGTGGATTTACAGCCTGCATCTTGACATTGGACACATGGCAATTAGCTTGGCGGCATCGCGATGCTGCGAATTCGAATTATGCCTTTTATCATGGTGTCGGAGCTGATTTGGGACTGTCTGATCCTGTTTTCCAGAAACGATTAAAAGAGGCTGGTATCGATACAAAAAAGCAGCCGAATGAGGCTGGCGCAATGTGGATTGATAACGTTTGGCATGGACGTGCCTGGTCCTGGGAGAAAATGCCTTGGTTAATTGAACAGTGGAAGAGAATTAGCGGAGGCAAGCCCTTTTGCTTAAAGGGCATCCAGCATGTTGCGGACGCAAGGAAGGCTGTTGAACTTGGCGTTGATGGCATCGTCGTGTCTAACCATGCTGGAAGACAGGTCGACGGAGCTTGTGCAAGCTTAGACGCTTTGGAGAAGATTGTCAATGGTATGTGTTTGATGCCCGGCAATTACCCAGCGCGTATCTTTGATATTTCCCTGGATGAATTATGATAC
Organism: Myriosclerotinia scirpicola; assembly: GCA_002162505.1. NCBI lineage: Eukaryota > Fungi > Ascomycota > Leotiomycetes > Helotiales > Sclerotiniaceae > Myriosclerotinia > Myriosclerotinia scirpicola. The sequence continues at coordinate 2,276,671 of NGKG01000003.1, forward strand.
TGACCTTTCCTTTCAGCTGTTGGTGATAAGACATATATTATGTTTGACTCCGGCGTTCGTGGGGCCGCTGATGTATTCAAAGCCTTAGCTCTTGGGGCTAAATTTGTTTTCGTTGGAAGATTATGGGTTTGGGGGCTAAGTATCAAGGGCGAGGTAGGTGTACGGCACGTCATGAAGTCTCTCTTGGCCGACTTTGATATCTTGATGAATGTATCTGGATACCAGAGTGTGGACCAGATTGACAGGAACAGCATTGAGAGTCTCCCAAATTCTGTAGGTATGATTGCAGAGAAATCGAAATTATGATGAATCTAGCACCAACACTTTAATGTAATATATTGTTTAAAATGACGGAATCAAAAACGGGGTCATATATTACGCTCTTCCATCTGATCTATTCCATCCAATTATTGATCCTTTGATAAATATCTCTAAGGAATATTGGAGACCTAAAGTGCCCCAAAACATAAATCCAGTATCAAAACATTTCGAGTTCTCTTAACAGCAAGACTTGGACATGGGAAATGTGCTGACTAACCAAGGCTTGGTTATACACTCGGCCTCAATTACCACGAGCTTCCTGAGCTGGCATCACCAGAACTCCATCACAGGGCGGTAACAATTCCGACCTGCATTGATACAATCAAGCTCGAGTTAAGTATTTTGATCCAGTCTTTGGCCTTTCCTATATGTCTTTCCTCCTCGTTTCCTTTTAGCTATTACCTCTATAGACGTCAGTTCTTGCCATACAAGTAATCCCATCATTGAATATCACGATGCTGCGTAAGATATCAGTAGAGGAGATTTCGCAGCACAATCTTCCGTCAGACTTGTGGATTGTGGTAGATAATACAGTTTACGACCTAACAGATTTTGCACCCTCCCACCCCGGAGGTGCTAGCAGTATGTCTCCCGTCCTGTTCCTTCTCACTCACTAATTTTTCACCCAGTAATTCTCAAATATGCCGGCCGTGATGCTTCAAAAGCCTACTCCGAAATCCACGCCCCATCTCTGATATCCTCTTCACTTCCAGCCTCCAAAGTCCTGGGGACAATTGATTTCTCTTCCATAACAGACGAATGGGTCAAGCCTCCCCCTGAAGTTTCGAAGACTCTTGCGCCTGGATCTAAGCCATCCCTTGATAATTTGATAAATACGTACGATTTCGTATCTGCGGCGAAATCAATTCTTACACCGAAAACATGGGCATTTTATTCTTCCGCTGCCACGGATCTTATAACAAAAAGCAGGAATACTTCAACATATGCGGACATTGGCCTTCGCCCTAGGATACTGAGAGATGTGAAAAATGTTAGTACAAGGACTACAATGCTTGGTCATCAACTGGATGTGCCAATATTCTGCTCACCAGCAGCAATGGCAAAGATGGTACATCCGCAAGGAGAACGGGAGCTGGCTCGCGGACTGAAATCGGCGGGATTGGCAATGGCCGTCAGTACAAATGCAAGCTTTCCAATCGCGGAGATATTTGACGCTGTATCTGAGAGTAGTTCGCAAACATCAGGTGGGAGGACAGAGCTTCCAATATTTTTCCAACTTTACGTTGATAAGGAAAGACATAAATCAGAAAAGCTTCTACAACATGTTGAGGCTCTTGGCGTGAAGGCCATTTTCGTGACCGTCGATGCTCCGGTCCCCGGAAAGCGAGAAGCTGATGAAAGAGTAAAGGCGGATGAGAGCTTATCTACTCCAATGAGTGGTGCAAAAGCCAAAAATGATAAAAAGGGCGGTGCATTGGGAAGAATCATGGGGGCTTATATTGATGCTACACTTTCATGGTCAGATATCGCTTGGCTACGAAGATGCACAAAGCTCCCTATTTTACTGAAAGGCATACAGACCTCACTGGACGCGAAGATGGCGCTTGAACATGGAATAGATGGGATTTTGATAAGCAACCATGGCGGTAGGAGCTTGGACACAAGTCCAGCTTCAATATTGGTGCTATTAGAGCTACAGAAGAATGCCCCAGAAGTGTTTGATGGAATGGAAGTTTTCATTGATGGTGGGATCATGAGAGGGACTGATATATTTAAAGCGTTGTGTTTAGGAGCCAAAGCTGTAGGAATTGGTAGAGGTTTTCTGTTTGCTCTTGGCTGGGGTCAGGAGGGTGTGGAGAAATATGTCGAGAGTGAGTGTTGTTTCGAAGTCTATGGGGTCTTGAATCGATATACTAACAACATGCAGTTCTGAAAGACGAATTGGAGACAACAATGAGGATGATGGGTGTTACGAGTATATCACAAGTTCATCCCGGAATGCTGAATACACGAGCAGTAGATAATTTGATTCCGGACCGAGGCGAGGATCATCCGTATGCTAAATGGAGACCAAAAGCAAGAATATAGGCACAATAAAGCCATACAGACGGTAATGTTAAAAACAGGCCACAATCAAAGTTTTGAGTCTATTCATAATTCAAATCAGATATCTTAGGGCTAGAAACTTCAATATTCAGACGATACTTGCACCTTGTTTCGGAGTTGTTCGAATATCCAATCTTTCTCATCTCGAAATATCAGATAACGTTTACTTGACATCTTGACCCTTTTGAATCAACCAAGCCATATGATAGCGTGGTGTAAATGTACCGTATAGATGATAGTGGTGAACATTGCGCAAACTCCGTTTTGTTGCGGTCGAGTGAAGCAATCGTTCTGAACTCACCAGACTTCTTGACAATTTCTAAAAGTGATGAGATTTTCTCGCATACTCGGGCCACACCAGTTCTCATAAGAAAAGCTATCCTTCGTCACCATAGACATAGCAGCTCCACGCTTGAACACAGATTCATCGGGAAAGCGGTACATGCTATCGTCTCGTAGCGCGGCTTAATGCGAAGCAGCACCGTTGGACTAACGTTTGGAAAGCCGTGGATTATGAGGATGTATCCGAACAGGCTGCCATCAAAAAGCCAAGTCCACATGACGACTCGGTGTTAAAGTGACTCGGTTCCTAGCACGAACTGGAGGTGCACAATCTCTACAGAGATGATGGGATGATAAGATGATAGGATCCGAAATCGATTTTTGTTCCACGAATCATGCGGGTGAACCTCCTCAAATTGTCCTTTGTCTTCGGGGGCTTCGAGAAGATTTTATACAGGAGACCGCAAAAACGAGACGGGCGTTCACCAAAGACGATATCAAATGGATGTGTGCAGTATGGTGCTAGTGTGCTACTTTTCAATCACAAGGATGCGAAATCCGAGGGAAAGTTGAATCATTTGGCAATATGAATCGTGGCATCATAGGCAGGAAGAAACCTTTTCACCGTACAGAAATTTCTTCTCCAGCTATGTAGAGGAGTATATTTGCATAGATAGAGATGTACACAACCTCATTTGTATTCCTCGCTATGAAGATTTCAAAACATACAGTGCCAATTCCTTCATATGGGCACTGATCTCTTCATTTCCTTCCATCGGTGAACTTTCAAGCTTCACATACAAATTTTTTGTGCAACATAAAGCTTCGGAGTATTGGTTTGTGGAGCGGAGGTTACAATCATGTATCTACCTACTGAGCATCGTGATACAAAACAAGCGAGAAGTGAAAGGGGAAATGTGCCTAGTGATTCAAGAGTATTCATCTGATGTTTTAAGCATATAATTGCAAATATGCAACAATACCTGATGAAGCAAGAAAGAACTTTTGGGGATGATCTGTGGATATGTAAATTGATATCAGTTTGCAATAGACAGACAAGTAAAGGTATCCATTCGTCCGAAGTTTTTGGGATAGACTTGTAAGATTAGATACCTCCACTACCTAGTATGTAACAAAGTATCCAAGCGAGAAGTGAAAAGGGTGAATTGCAGAAATAGATATGTGATGCCAGTCTTGTGAAGAAGAAGAAACATCATTATTACGCATTAAAATCTATCATGGTATCGTCACAAAAATATATACAGTTTGCCAACTTCATCAAAACATCACCAGCCAAATTGCTACATGTTGCACAGGACCTTGCCTCGTCAATTATCCAGTTCCCATTCCCGTTCCTCTCTCCCCTCATCTCAATCATCAATCATACGATGATACTTAAAAATTACCCGCACGATACTGACGAGCTCCTCTAAACCCCTCTGAGGGCATTTCCACCGGATTCGGCGCCCCATACCCTGGACCCGCCCCATAATCCACCCCGTTAACCTTATGTGCATGCGTACCTACAACGGGCGAAACCGGCGTATTGCCATATCCCGTGTGCGCACCATATCCCTCGTGAGTTCTCCCCACCATCGTCGCATCCGTTGCATATGAATTTCTCACATCGTTAGGACTAGAATGGGCGGGTAGCGTGTCTTGTTTCTCGGTAGTGAGGCCTCCGGCCATGTATTCACCGTCGCGGGCGGGTTGGCGACGCTGCCAGAATTTGCGGCGGGAGGTACCGGCTGTGTAGCCGTTGTTGGGGGAGGGGCCGAATGCCTTTTCTTTCTTGTGGTGTTTGATGAGGGCGAATTCGACAAACATTGATATGAAGAAGAATACGCTAATCTCAGAGTCAGTTTTATTGATCTTCTCTCGGTTCATAGTAAAACGATAGAGGGGAAGATTGACTTACGCAGCAATAATGGCAACCGCAAAACAAGCTGTGTTCAATCTGCAGCTCGTATGCAAACTAGGCAGGGACGTACTTTTCCCACTTCCAACTCCAGAAGTCCTATCATTCGTCGCCGCATTTCCATTCCCTAATGGTGTAACCACATATCCAGAGCAAGATTTACCGTTCCGGGTAGCCCATGCTACATAACTGAATGCGCCGGTGAAACAGAAATCAAGGACGATAGCGATAGCGGAGAAGAATACTAAGCCGGCGACACAGCAAAGAAGACCAAGTCCAAGAATTGTATATAGAGCTCCACTACCGGAAATACCTTCGACGGCTTTGATATACGTGGCGATGGGGAGATTATTGGTCGAAAGTTTGGCGAGGAAATAAGAGAAGATTCCGAGGATAATGGCTGCGCAGCAGAATTCCACACCGCGGAGGAACCATTGCAAAAATTTGAGTGCTACACCACCGCCTTTCATGATGGGCTATTTGTATGTATATCTTCTCCTTTCGATATATGTTGAGGAAGATATATGTATGTAGTGGATTAGATGAAAGAAGTAATTGGGGGAAAGAAATATATAGATTAATGGGGGTGAGGGTTGAACTATATTAAGATCTGCGTTATGATGTCGTCAATCCAAAGTAGTAGATCACAAGCTATGTGACTAAATCGAATCGAACCATTGGTTAGTAGTTGTTACTAGCAAATAGAGCAGGAAACCCGTAGTATCCTCAAAGGGTTTTCTTTGTTTGCTCAACCCTATATGCATTCATTTCTTTGTTCTTCTTCGAGCTAGAAGTAATGGAAAGTTAAACCTTTGCTTGTTAACCACACCCTTACTCCGGCCATCGTTTTACATCAACAATTTATACACAATAAAGTTTTTAATAAATTAAATTGATAGATAAGATAGTTGTAAAGACCGAAAAATTACTGTTTTTAGTATAGAATAATGACCGGAAAGCGGTGTATTTCATCCATGGCAGCTTCGTGGCTGTTCTCAACCCATAAAATGTTAACGGCTGAGATAGTAACTCTACATAAGACGTGATCTAGAAACATTTCCTTTATCACACAACAGTCCAATATGAGGTATCCTCATTCGATGAAAGCACCAATTTTGGCGTAAAGAAATTTAGAAACATCAGGATCAGGTTCGTCGGATCTTCCTGTGGATCGAAAGTCGAGACTCTTTGACGTCATTATCGGAGCGATTGGGGCTCGGTAGTGGCGGATGAAGGGGGAGAGCTAAGCCTCGGATTGAAAACAGGATTCGCTAGAGATCAAGTCACATGAACTTTCGGCACAGCCACCGTGGCTTTGAAGGTAGAGCTGGGTCGACGACGACTCATAAAAAATGTATACTCGTTTTGCTTGGTAGACTTGAATGTTTACAGGACTCGGATAGCGCAGTACAAATATTACTAGGTAGAGAGTACAATATGGCCTAATCACCATTCTGAGGGCAAAAATTGTATGCCAATACATTTCGTTTGCTTACCAACTACCTCCCTAGTATCTAGAGTATGAAGGATATCCCAAATATTTAGATAGACAATTTAGATAATCACCGTCATCCTCCTCAACAAACATCCAACATACCTCTAATAACAACAATTTCCTCATCATTAAAAACAACAACACACAAGTGCTCCCGGCGATGACAGAGACGAGTGACTGTTCGTTCAATCTCCAAGATACCAGTGATATAAGCTTCTTTCTTCACAATACAATCATGAATTGCCGAGCGTAAAGGGGTAAACCAGCAGGCAAATTTTCCTAGTGGCTCTTTTTCCTTTTAACATCAGTGTTGATGCCAAAAAAAAAATTAGATAATGCGGTGTTTATATACTTCTTTTAGGTGACTTTGGTAGCACGGTTTGAGTGAATACCGCGCTGCTCATCTGGACTTCAAAAGGTTTAAAAAGCAAACTTCACAGCTCCCATCTTCCCTCAAATATAATTCAACACAAGAGGCAATTGCGAAGAAAGGGAAAGCGGATGTATTTATTGCAAAATCCGAATATCCATAGCAATCAATACTCCCACAACCTTATCCTTCTATGAATTTCTAAAATCTCAAATTCTTCATCCACACATCACCTCACCACCATCTCACTTCACATCCTATCGACAGCACTCACGCTCACAGGATCCCACAACAATCAATATCAAACGACAATAACCCTGCATCCACAACTCCGACTCTCCAACGAATAGATAGGAATAGGTAGCATTAAGAAAAACTCGCAAAGCTCATAACATCCACATACATTTTCAACAACTATAGCACTCGCTTGATATTCAAGAAAGAGTGTCACGAAGCGAGATAAAGCATGGATAGATAGCCAAGCATATTTATACTTCCGCCTATTCGAAAAGCGAAGGGAACGAACGAAGGATAGCTTTGACCTTCCCCCCTCTCCAAATCCCTCACAAGCCTCCTAATCCTCCCCC
>NGKG01000003.1:2283850-2303488 GCA_002162505.1 Myriosclerotinia scirpicola
CCCCATCTCCCTCAACAAAACAACACAACACCAAAACCCCACCTATAGATTCATACGAATCCAAAAGATCATAGATAGCTCTCGCCAACATATATTTTCAATTTCCCCCACTTTCGAAGCGTAAGGTCTATTAAGGTCTATTAACAATATAATTTCTCTATCAAACGCGAGCTGGAGGGAGGGGGTACCAAGTACTAGCTACTAGCTAGGTATTTTCACATACTCGACTCGTGCACTCCCGCTTATTGATGGATGGATAATGAAACCTCGATGAAGAGGGTGAGTAACAATGACAATGATAATGACAATGACCATGACAAAAAGGTTTAAAATCTGGATATGATATCCCCTTTGTACAAGCTTCATGAAAACACAAGGAGATGCTTAGCTAGCAGCCTATATGAAATAGAGGAGGTTGGAGTTCGACCCATTATTGAGCTGAATGGCTGAGCTCTGAGCATATCTGGTTTCTATAATAGTGAAAATGATATGAATTATATACCCGTAGGAAGTCTATCTAAAAATGCAAAATATGTAAAGGATCTGTATCGATCACATTATGGCGTATTCCAAAATGTCCAAAATGATCCGTCTAAATAGCATCCAAATGTACACTCTATGAGTTAGATAGCATTAGGATCCGGTTATCCTGAAAATACCTCTCATCTCATCCCCTTCTAAATCCATTCCCGTTTCCCAATCCCCAGCTCAATTCTTTCCGTACCTCTATCAGTCCAATCTCATCATCTCTTGAAATCCAACCACATCCCATCCCTTCCTACCTCATTTCTTCTCCTACCTCAATTCTTCTTCCCCCTCCTCTCCTTCTTCATCATCTCAACCTTCGCATTAATAACGCTATTCCTCACCTGCATAGCATTCCCAATATCATAAAATGCCACATAAAGTGCATACGCCGGTACGAAAACCCAAAGCATATTGAAGAAAACCAAATACACCCATTTAAACATAAAGTTACTCGTATCCAAATTCTGATTTCCGGTTAACCATTCGGGAGCGAATGTCATGAAACCTATTCATCCCAAAATTAGCATGTTTCCACATCTCTGTCAAAAGAGAGAGAAGGGGGAAAGGAGAAAAACATACCCCCATACAGCTCCCCCGTAGCAAGCACCACCATCCAAAAATTAACCCTCCAATCCTTCCTCACAATCCCCCAACAAATCCAAAGCGCCAAAGGGCCCGCCCCCAACACAGTCAACAACTCCAAACTCACCACCGTCAAATCCGCACCCGCCCATCTCCTATCCGCCTGCGCATAAACCATCCACAATTTACTCGCCCAGTTATCCGCATACTGCGCTCCATAAACAAACTCACTTGTGCCCAAGAAATTACTCACGGAAACCGGATGGGCCACCGATGAATCAAAGGGAACACGCGAGAAGAAACAGTTGTACAGGAATGAACCTTCGAAGATGCTGTGGATGAGGAAATCAAAGAAATGCCAGATGAAAAGGATGCGGAGGGAAGAGGGGGTGGTGGATTCTAGGACGCGGATGGAGAGGACGTAGGAGGAAATGAGGATGGCGAGGACGCCGAGGAGGGAAAGGATGGTGGTTTGGTCTATGTGCTCCATTATTGTGGACATGATTGAGCAGGAGTTTGGTGATCAAACGATCTGGACCGAACTCATCAATCTGCAAGGACTTTAAGAATAGAGCCGTGGGAAGAGGGAGGAGAGGTTAAAGATGGTATGGATAAAATTGGTTGATTTCAATCGACAACTTAGCTTTTCCATACTATCTGTCAAAAATTGAAAGCTTCAGCCAAAAATGAAGCTTTGACCAGTTTTACGGCTTTACTTTTATCCGTAAATGTAGCCGAGTGATTGTCGGAGCAAAGACTCCTATCCCATGACGTCACAATAAGCCCCGCCACCATGCAAGCAGACAGCGCAAATGGTGGCTGCCTTGTCATATGCAAAATGTTGAAAGCAGGTGGGAATCTGGTGAATCCCCATATCTGATAAACTGGTGGGGTAGTTGATGCTATTGCCAAAATCTAAATATGTGTTATTTACCATCGATAGATGAGCATGCACATGCAAACGATCCGAGTCACAATTGCAGAGTAGAAGACAATTTTGTTTGAGTATCATGAAAACATCGTTATGATTAGAAGGGTATTAAAACCACTAATATGAGTCTCAGGCTCAACACCTCCCAGAGATCCTCCCATCCATCCCAGGCGCCAAAGTCATTATCATCGAATGCAGAGTGTAAGATCCATCAGATTGAAGAATCTAGTGCTTAGCAGCCTCTGTAGGAAAAGAATTAGTATGTTGTGATCATGCAAAGGTGAAGGTGAAAGTGAGGAATCAAACATACCCTTGTGGACATCAGCCTTGGTGTTGTGTCCGGACTCGTCAAGCTTGTCCTTAACGGCATCCTTACCGGCGCTGGCACGGGTAGAGAGGGATGCATCACCGTCCTTGGCTACTTGCTTGTTGGCCTCCTTGGAGGTGGTGGCGGTGGCACCTTGAACAGTCTCGGCGACGTAGTTGGCAGCGTTCTGTAGAAAAAATGTTAGAAGATGTTGAGGAAACACAGAAGAGATCGTTGGATCAGGAGCATAAGAAGAGACTTGCCTTGACGGTCTCCATTTTGAAAGGTTTGAAGTGTTGATTTGAAAGGTTTGGTTTGAAGTTGTTTGAGTTGTTGTAGAGTTGTAGTAGAGAATTGTTTGTTGATGTTGATAGAAAAGAAACTGAGAGGATGGGGAGAAGGCGAGGTTTATATTCTGGTCTCTTGCCTCTAAAACGAAGCTAACACCTCAATGGGCTCTAGTACGTCATTCCAGGTTTACCAAGTTGTTGCCAAAAATGCTTAAGCTTGAGCACACAAAGGGAAGGGGCATTCACTCCATTATTGCCATTGCACATGATTGCAGCCAAAAAAAGAAAGAGCTCATGCCTCGTTTGCTACAGCTTCCATTGTTGACAATGACGTAAAAGCTCCGTTACTCAGCCAATGATAGCTTGTTAAATGATAGCTTTATTACGTAGCTTGGAGACGTGTGGTTAAGCAGTTTGATATACAACGGAGCTATGCCATAAATGATGCAGATATTGATTTAATTGGTGGATGAGGAGTGCCAAGACTTGACCCTCTGTGGCTTGACCAAGTTTTCCATTCACCAAAAATTCGATCAAATGCGGGCTTTTCCATGCCGGATAACATCGGGAAGATCCCCCGCTATTTTAAGGCAGTGGAGGCGCAAGTAAGAAACCACCTTGCTTCCATTCCGCATGGAATTAATGTGCATATGAAGCAAAATACTTGCTTTTGGGAGTATCTGGAACAGTCTATGCAAAGGAAACCCCCACTTAAATAGATCTCGTGTTCATAGAAATCAATGAAATAGCGCAAAAGAAATTCCATGTTCCTTCTATCCAATACACCGATGATCGATGATCGATCTCGATCATCATCATCATCCTTACCAAATTCCATCTACAAAGAAACCTACCTACCGGTACCGGTCTGAGCTATCATGTGACCCGTCTCTATTCCCAAGTGGGTAGGTACTAGTACACCACAGCAGTTTCGCCTCGGTTGGAGCATATGCCTTTGGCCGCGCCATAAAAGGAGGTCCGGTGATAGAGAAACCTTCAAAGCTACCTAGGTAGGGTCTAGATTTCGAACTTGAGTGGCTTTTTTTGCATTGAACTCCATGAGATGTTCAGAATGTGGACAACTTCTCGAAGATTGGAGAGTGGAGAGTACATTTCTCCACTCGGAGGTTGCCTCGTCTTGAAGTTCGTGTATTGTAAACTACCTAGGTACTGTATGCCTTAAATGCTTACCTGCCGTAGAGTTGCTTCTCATATCTCATTCCTATTACTACATTCCATCATTCGTCGACACCCATCTGTTGTGTCATTGCTTGCCTGTTGGTGAGTTACGTTGCTACATTGATTCATTCCCCAAATTGAAATAGAGGCCTTTTATATTCTCAAAATCTCACCACCTTGTCTAATTCCACCGCGGAACATTTCTTCAATAACCTTTCCTTCCAATAATGTCTCCTGCACAATCCCCTCTACATGTTTTGGTTCCACCCTCCCATACCAAATCCCGCAACCGGCCAATGGATGAGCTTCACCATGCTTTGTCTTCGTTTTAGGTGGAATATATAATATAACATTCCCAGCAAATTTATGCCCCCCGATATGGCTAATCAACCCAATTCTTGCAGTACTTCTAATCGGTTCGTTTGGTCCTTCCAAGAGCTCTGTAGAGTTATCATCACCAATCTCCACTGCACCGCTCAAGACCTGTATTTCTTTCGCCGGCAGAACTCTTTCAAATTCAGCTTGCAAGATTGGGCCTGTAATTCCACATCTTATATCTCGTCCGCCATGTCCGCAGATCAATACCAATATATCCGTCACATTTTTCACGGCAGGTAGAAAATCCGCCTGTTCCTTACTTCGAAGTAAACGATCTTTGTGTATGGGAGATAGGCTGTCGTGTGCGGGATGCAGTTTCGTGGGTAGTAGGTATCCTTTCACTAGGGCTTGCACAGAATCGAAAGAAACGCGAGGTAGGAAAGGTATATATTTGAAGGATGGTACTATGTAGGCAGAAGTCGTTATAATCTCGGGTCGATGTGAGGCGATCGTAGAAGGAAAGGATGCGTTCGTAATCGATACATTGTTGTAAGGCTATAATACTGTCAGTCCCAGCTCAATTGAAAGCGGAATGATGAGGGTGGCAATACATCACTATGAATTCCGCCGCGACCCATCAACTCCTTGATGTCCGCAGCGAGGTTGTCCCCGGAATTGTCTTCCTCGATGCGAGAAGGCCAATCTGACTTCCCAGTGCATATCAGAACCTGTTCAGCATATGCAGCCATCGTGCCATTAAGTGGTTTTGAATGGTCGATCTCGAAGCCTTTTGGCATCTCGGGGTTCTCGGCGCAAGAGCATGTTGGAGAGGGGCATTTTCGAATTGTAGGGAATGGCGGAGGTTTGTGAATTTGAGAAATATGTCGAAAATTCAAAGAAGCATAACGAAAAGAAGAACGCCAAATTGGCCTACAAAATGAAAATAACAACATAGAGAGATGTAGAAGAAGGAAGCAACAATGATGCCATCAGTGAAATTCTTGTGGGCTTAAAGTCTTATCTTACCTACCTACCTCGCTGTATTCTTAACTCCGCAGACTAGCGTTGGATATACAGTAGGTACCTAGTATATATCTTTAATTCCGGGACCGATAACTGAGCAGTATTGAAAGTTTAGGTAAGAGTGTATTAAAAACATCTAAAATCCAAACTTCATTAGATGCACTCGTAGATATGAATGGCATTTTAGCATCTTGACTGAGTTAATTATCTGAATAGAGCTGCTGAGTATCTCAACATTGTTAGATGCTTGAACGTTGGAGGCCGATCGATATCTTAATGATATTTATTGGGTGGATGGATGTCTGGGAGTGTTTGAATTGTACCTACCTACCTACCCAAGATATGACTGAACACTTATTAGGTGGCTATCGATATGTTCTGACGAGGTTACTATCCGAATGGGATCAAATCCTACAATGAAGTTGGACGTTTGAATAGAGTTGAACAAGTACGGAGTAACACAGGTAACACCTGAGATAATTCAGCCCTGAAGATTCTACTTATACCTTATTGAGCCTAGCTATTCTTGCTATATTGGAAATATCAACGGATGCCCAGGTGTAAAAGCAGAAGTGGATAAAAAGGTAATCAACTTTGAAAATCCTTCCAATCATTCAATCTATATTTATCCTATAATTATCCCAAAGGGGTATAATAAGTCGAATCTTAATTAAAGACGATATCGAATTATCTAATGAACTTTATTAATATATCCGACTTATATCCATAGAGCGGACTACGCTAGCAAGGATTATGCCCAGCACGGAACTCTATCTACATCTCTCTCCCTCTTTAAGATAAACAGTCTATTTCATTCATACAAAACCATTCAATAGTTTGTCAATTTATACTATCACACTGGGTAGCTGAAGTTGAAATAGTAAAAATAATAAGTGAAACTCCTCTGCATTATTCCATACTTTTTTCATGCTTTGTTCCCTGATCAATTCACTGCTTCCTCGCGTCACTGCTGGTTGCTACAAGCGACGAGGAAACATTCTGATATTGACAAACTCATCTTCGTTATTTCCCATAGATATCCCACCTACCTGCACACCAAGGCTTCATGACCATTTGATTAGAGTTACTCGTTCACGTTTGATCTCTACAACTACTACAGCCATGTCCGACTCAGAAATGGACGAAGATTTGAAGAAAGCTATTGCTCTATCTTTGGAACAAGGTTCATCGCCCGCTCCAGTCAATGAGAGGAGTCTTATCGATCTCACTATTTCAGATGACGATGATGACCTTGATGCACCCGTCACAACAAATTTCAAATTCCCCAAACCTGATCCTGTTCCTAGTACAAGCATGGATGCTAAAATCGGCACCAGTTCTCACGATGATGGTTAGTGTAGCTTGAGCTCCCAAACAAACTGATTTAATCATTCTGAGTCTGACTTTGGTTGTAGTGTCTAGTCAGCCAAGTAGGACATTACTAAATGGCTTGGATCGTAAGCAGATGGAGGAAGAACGCATAGCGAGAGCTCAACAGAAGAGCAAGGCACCAGATGACATATCTAAGAAAAGAAAGGCATCGGATTCTTCGTTGCCATCTTCACTTGACGAACGTCGGCAACCCAAATTCCCTCGACCGGGTCCACTATTCCGTCAAGAGATAGACGCATGTCTTCGGGGTAAGTCTTCGGATAGAAAGTCCACTGGCAAAGGAACAAATCACGCACTCGACGATTCTTCCTACAGACTCGCGGAACCAGACTCTAAGACTGGAAATGGAACTTCTATCGTCGACGGGAAGCTACCTAGAGGTACTAAAAAAGGCGGTGATGTCTCGGGCACTGGTGTTCAATTTCCTCATGGGGTAGTTAAGAAAACTTGGGCTTCTGGTTTTCCCCGTGAGGATGACATCAAGATTGAAGAGGTTCTCCAAATTTTAACCCTTAATCATGCTATAATGAGCGCCTGGCAAATAGACTCTGATTGGATCATATCAAAAATCTTACCTACGACAAAAGTTATATGGGTTTTGCAAGCAAAGAATGAAGCTGAAGTAAGTACAATTTTCTGAGCCTACATTCACTTGGTACCTGAAACCATCTTTTATCTTATTTCTCAAGCAAGTCTTTCCATATGGTCTCCTTTTTCGCCAGGCCTATTGTGGTGTGACCAGGTGGTGCATAGTTCTTACCCTTTGCATAACCAGCTCGGGAAAGAAGAGCTATCTAAATGGGAAAATGCCATAGAACATCCGAGGACATGGATTGAGTTTGACAGTTCAGACTTATATGGCGAACAAGAACCATTTACCACCCCAAGAGATTGGTTTGAGATATTCAAGAACTTCTTGGTATCATTTTGGAACTCAACTCGATATTCCGAAAAGATTCATGCAATCGAGCCAAAATTCCCAATGATCTCAACTTGATCTGTCTGGCATACTGCATTCGGTTTGTAATTTGGATTTACCTTCAACATTGGATTTCCTAGAATATTGAATTCGTTTGGGAGTATTTGAGCCCACGAAACTTCATAGGTTTTCCAAATTTCAAAACTTTGGAATCTGAACTACAGTCTGGACTGTTGGAAAACTACGATCCGACATGACATGAGACTAGGAAGATTCATTTTGTGTCACCCTACTTGTCACTCTGGCGAACATGGGATAAAGACTGTGGAATCATGTTGGCTGACTGATGTCTATAGAAACGGAATTATCTATCATTGGCACCAGAAGTTTTTCGGTTTTGCTTTCCTTCTATGGAAGGCAATGTTAATTGCATGCATTCAAAACTGCAACTCCTGGCGCATCCTACACATTTACGAGTGGTCATACCATCAGCGAATCTGACTCCATACGATTGGGGAGAGAGCGGTGGAATCCTAGAAAACGTGAGCGACCCGCCGTCTCCACGGGATTGAACTGATACAAATTGACCAGGTCGTGTTTTTGATTGATCTTCCCAGATTGCCCAATAATAAGAGAGCGTCTGACGAACAATTAACACCATTTGCAAAGGAATTGCTGTACTTTCTTGGAGCCATGGGACTGCCAGAAAAGACGGTGGAGAGTTTCAGAAACTTTGACTATTCTAATACGAATCACCTAGCACTTGTACATTCCGTGTTTGTCCATCTCACAATGTCTTCAAAATTGATCACATCTAACCCTAGTCAGTGGAGGATCCCATTCCGACACGGATTTGCAACGAACCGGTTACCCTGGCTTGGGCAGATCTGTAAGCAGCCTTGGACTGGATACCGACCAACCCTTGGAGGTTGATATTTTAGTAAGCTCAAATTCATTCAACAAGATACAAACTTGATGTTGGACACTAACCTCGATAGACTGCGTCTATCGGCGCCCTCGATGATCGATTTCTCAGAACAATGTATTTGGCATTACAGGGTAAGCTTGTTATTCTTACAGCTGCATCATTTCCGAACTTTCCCCAGACTTTAATTTATGACCTGCCTTATCATCGGCAGCGCTCAAAGTGGGCCCTTTATACGAGCACACCAAAATTATACACTCCCCTCAAATTAAGCCTAAGAGACCCTGGGTTTGTCAAATTTGAATTGGGACGCTGAAAACTACTCTAGACTTGCAAAGTAATATTTCAAGTTAAGTTTGATATGCGATTTATATTGTATATTGCGTGCACGCAAATTGACACCATTTTCTCTTCTTGCCGCTAAAACGGGGACTGACACTGAATACTATCAGGCGACAATGGATACAAGGAATACAAGTGGAGAGCAGAGAAGCCCACACGGTTCAAAACGGATACCATGATGGAGAGACAGCTTTCAGAAGAAATTGGACGCAAGCTCCGCGTGTATTTTCCCAGGTTTGTTTATCAACCTTGCATATTAGGATTGGTTATTGATTACCCATATATACAGCAAGCAAACAGTTATAGGAAGTAACGGTGGTACGGATGTAAGGAAACTCCAAGTTTGGAAACAAATGATCGTTACTAGGATAAGCATTCTATGGTACTAACTTTACAATCTGCAGGCTGCTGGCACGATTTCCTTTCGATCGAAATGGTACGATGCAAGCAGTTTTCCAAAACCCCTCATGCGCGATTGTCAAAGCCGTAGAAAAGGATTATTGATGCACAACAAGATGATATTCGTAAGATCCCAAAAGAGTCAACAAAATCCACGACCTATCGTATGGGCATATGTTGGAAGCGCAAATCTCTCCGAGAGTGCATGGCAAGTCTCTTTCCGTTATTTCCTCCCTCCAATGAGTCAAATCACGCTATAGCCAGATATGCCAGCGCAGACAGACAGCTAACCTACCGAATAAAGGGGCCGTATGGTGAAGGACCGCGTAACAAAAGAGCCAAAGTTGAATTGTAGAAACTGGGAATGCGGTGTTCTATTTTCCACTCCCGTCACTAATATGAATACGCCAGCTGCTGTCACTAAATCGGGCATACCGACCATGGATGCTTTTGATGGGTTTATCCCCGTGCCCATGGTTTTCCCGGGCAGTACCTATGGATCGAAGTCTCCCTGGTATTACGACGAAAATCCTTGATTAGGCCAATCTTCCGTTGAGATGATTTCCCTTTTATTGGAGCTTTTCGGGTGTCAACCCCAAGGTGGGCGAAGATACCGGCCTACAGCCTGCGCTGGCGTTTATGGGCTGAAGTCCCTGGTTCCGACTGCGGTGTGCCACGTGCTGTTGGGTATTAGAAATTTTTCGATACAAGTCTTTCATGATAAGCACGCAGTTCAATATGTAGATCTGCAGAAAATAACGGTCCCGACCGCTAGGGACCCAGATTTTATGAAATGTGTTCGTAGGGTGGTGTCTATGATTATTCCACCCTGAAGACTAGAGACAACGCGGAGAACTCTTAGCCAGTATTATGGCTATGTTGAGAACAACGAAGAAAGTCGGGGTTCGTCATGATACCCGAACCCTTGAAAATGAATGCAACGTCACCAATACAAACAATATGCCGTTTCCTTAATAGTGAAGACGGTGAAGGAAGAATCTCATATGACTTGAGGCCGAACAAGGCAAACCATTCTGCAGGATACTTGTACCGGCCAATGGATCTGCACTGCCGCCGCTGTCGACATCCCATGGGGAGCATGTCTCGTATCGATCTGGATGTGAATGAAATCCTTTATGATTTGCTTGTTCTCGCTTTGTGAAGATCCGTGTCTGATTCGGGTGATGTGTAGGCCCAGTATCACGATTCATCATCCTGCACAGCCCCACGATGGACATTATTATGCACGACGTCGGAAGCATAGCACATTTTACATTATTAGCAACAGGCTCCCCAAAGATGAAATTATATTTGAAAATAATTAGATTGTGGCTTGCCCTTTGCGAGCATGTATAGTGTTGAGCTTGAATGATATAGCATGAATTTAACTTTATGATGTTCGTCCATTATTTCACTCGCATTAATATCTAAAACGAAACATTTAGGAAAGGCGGAGGTTGTTGTTAATCAGTCAGTCAGGCAGACCCCTTGTTCTAATATCCCCTTAACTGCTGGTCCTATTGGATTTCGACTATTACGCTAAACAGGGAATTCTGACCAATCATAATTTATCATTCAAGGATTTTGCACGGACCAAGCGACAACAGCACTTAAGGGGATAATTCGCTTCCAGATCCTAATTCAGTCGACTCACAGACCGCTCCTCCTCGTCATCTCATAGAATCATGTCTATTTCAAACATCGTATTTCTATGAGACAATTTTGGAAAGGTGATTTGATTGGGAAGAATGGGAAAGAATGTTTGCATATTGGCAATATTTCAGCTGCTTTGATTGACATGGACGCGACAACTTTTCACCCCCATGTTCGGGGAATTGAAGCCTTTTGAAACGGCGAAACCTGTGCTTTCGCCTACCTACGGAGTACAAAGTATGGGCGATCTTCACTGGCATGATTGCCGATCAATCTACGCATGCCACTTTCCCACCGTGACCTTGCCCACCTCAGCCGTTGGGCAGCTGTGCACAGTCTCTCACATCAGAAACAGCAAGGGTGCGCAGCGCTTGCCAGTCGACTCGATGAGGAAGAGCGTGCTGCGTCTGCCATCCAGTGAAATTGCTCTTTTTAATTTGCCAGAGCGGATCTTTGACCAGGACCACGCCGGTGAGCATCTGCGACATCTTCAACCCAGGTCTACCGTTACACAAAAGTTTGGCGGGGGGTTGTATGCTACGGTAGTTGGAGTCGGAGTCGGTACTGAAATCTGGGTGCCAAATGTACCTACTACCTAGTATGTGGACAACCCCCCCCCGCCAATCTAGGATCTCCCTTGAAGATAAATACGGAGTACTCCGTATGAGACCCCAAATCTTGATTGGGCTTAGTAGATCAAGGCTCTGCCGGCGATTGGAAGTTCGGTCAATCTCCGACTTTTTTCGCTTTGGATTACTACGTACGGTATAGATGAGCTGTTTGTATGAAAGGAATTAGAATTATATAAAATGTATAAATAAAACAAATAAGTAGTATGTAATCAAAGTAGTATTATTAAACGAATATTGATTTCTATTTTTAAGATTTGTATTTAGATTTTATATTCTTTTATATATATTTTATATATCTTTTTTCTTTTTAAACTATACACCGTTTTATGTCGAGTAATTCATTACCTAAGCCTAGATTTCGATCGGTTAACGGAAAAGGCGGGAATATTAAGAAAAGTAAATGGAAAATCTCTTGAAATTATCTCACTTTACTTAAATGCTTCATATGCTACTTACTGTACTCGCTAGATTATCTTACCCCACAACTCTCCCAATAAGGTATCGCTACAATCTCAGTGACTCGTGATAAATACGGTATCTACGAATAGCATGATAGCAAATGTGAATTAATTAACTCATTCACTTTGGCGCGGGACGTTTTTCTCTAATTTGAAGAGGCAGGACCTGCTTTTGATGGAGTCTGGAGTCTGGACATCGAGGGTTCCATCTTTATGTCTAATCTTTCAGTCACGAAAATCGCCAGCAGGGGAGGAAAGGAGTGAAGATGCAGCATCGATAACCCTCGAAAGTTGTTGCTCACCAACGCAGCCTTAATTTTGGCTTGGGCGTTTGAATGCTGGAATGGAATCATGGTTGGACATAATCGTATGATGTATGGAGTACGTACTGTACATAGGAGCTGTTCGGTAAATATCCATGTAATCGCCGTGTCGCCGTGTCGATCATGAACGAATTGGTGGTGATGAACTAAAGCCGCTATCTTTTCTGTTAACCGGTAACCGGTAAAGTAACCGGACAGAAAACCCATGAATGAATGATCGATGTCAAGTTCGAGGCCTTGGCCTTGTCCTTGCTCTTGGTCTCCATTCATCAGTTCCTCTTGTCATTTGATACATGACACTTCTGATATACAACATCACTAGGCAACTACCATCATTTTAATCCATCACTTAGGATTCCTTCTAGTCTCTCTCTCTCTGTCACAAGATCATACATCTGTCGCATGTACAAATAGCAGAAATGATACGGCTTGTAGCGGAACCCATGCGGCATACCCACACGTGACACCGACTTTCCTGGACGTACCATGAAGTTCATCGAAAAGGCTAGAACTCGGTATGTGTGATGGGGAAAATGACTGCCGTTGCTGGCACAGTCGTGGTACTAGTCTGGATCGGGTATATATGTAGTAGATTAGGACGTCCACCGTCGCCCAAGTAGGGGTGTGTGGCTTAGTGGTAGCCAATCAAGAACAGTATCAATTCAATTTTCTGGCACCTGTAATGAAATCGCTGCCAAAAGTTTATGGTCGGATATTTTTTGTGTGTGCGTACCAGATTGGTTCCAAGCCTACCGGAATCTGAGGAATCGAAAACTCTAATGACCCAAACAAAGTTTAACCAAACTCAATGCCTGTGGCCATCTCTACGCCCAGATTACTAATTGTGGTGTGATATTAATCTACAGAATTTGGTGCTGGTATGTGGCAGCTGTTGTAAATTGTAATGTTGAAGTCACTGTAGGCCGACTTCGCAGTTGTGATATATTTGTTAGAAGACATGAGTAATATTACCAGTTTGCCATATTATATTATATTAGTATCTTCACAATCTCCTCGCTTCTATCTCCAAGCCACATTGTGGTACAATACAATAGACACTTGAGTTGAGCCTGATAACGTAAATCTGGAAGATACAAAAGGAGGGAAAGAACTTGAAAAACGAATGATGAACACAGCGGTCTGCAAGCACATTGACCTCGTTGTAAACTCGTTCTAGACTCGTTCACTTCTCACAATACCTAATTAGGGTGATACATATCACTCCTTCAATTCATCCACTTTGGGGGTGCACAGTGATAGCCTAGTGTTTCCTGAGCACAGAAGACCGAAGAGACTGTTTCGAGACCGAAGACTTAAGCTTCATGTACGCTCGTACGGTACCCCCTTGCCGAAAATCATCGGTTCATCTCAATGGTTGTACACAATAAGTTGGAAAAGCTATGTAGGGATGTATGTAGGGTCTGCTACGGTTTGGATACCGGACCGTGCAAAATGGTAAACGGAGATGCCTCCGTAGAGTTTGGAAATTTAAACGTCTTTTTCATTGCAGTTTGAGTTTTAATCCATCTTCTCGGGGACGCACCACTTGTTTCGACTTATTCCAAGCGTCTGGGAATGAAGTATGTGGCACAGTGGCTCAGGACTAAAATTTCCGATCAACATTACAGGTTGAATACGTGACAATCGAGGTGATATTTCCACCTGTCGGCTCAAAAGCCCCTAGACAGCATTCTTGGCCATAACGAGTATACCATGAAGACAGCGGCACAGATCTAACTAGGATGAGCACAGTACCGGCTTCAGTATGCCAAATTAACTTTCAAATGGCTACAAGCCTTCAATCATCTGCGACCTTGACACTTTCTAGTATGAAACTTAAAAGGAGAAAAAGTATAAGCCTTCCGAACTTTGAATTTGCCTGGCTGCAAGATAAACAACTCTGGGAACCAATTGAAATGGATCTTTCTCCTACTTTATCTCCTTGAAGGATAGTTGATACAAACCAAGGGATTCGTTAGACTGTTTTCCCCGAGAACCGGTAGTTCAATAACGAATGACAAACACTATCTGGGAATACCGGGTCTTCACTGAATGTTGTGTTGAACCCTTAGATATTTTCAAGATTGAACTTTGTATAGAACAGCTGTTCGAACACGTGTTGAAGAATGACCTGCTTATGATATTTCCTTCTTCAATTGACAATAATGGACAATCATTCATTCCAGTTTGGGGGCAACCTGGCAAGTCGATATTAGCATTAGCTCTGTGTGAATCCATGCTGCGGATTTCCTTTATTAGCGCACTAATAACCACAACCTTGGCTAAACGATTTTGGAAATAATCTCCAACGATGTTGTGTTAGTAGTGTTACTGTGTGTGAAATTAAGTCTCCAGAAATACAGGGAGGGCATAAAGAGGAACTAGGTAGCTGCTGTTATACGGGAATTTCCCACCTCCAAATCCCAGTACTTGGTATGAGCGAGTCTCGAAAGCACAATATGCATCGACACTAACTTATACGGCAAAGTATTGACCCCCCCCCTCCCCCCCCAAAGAAGTAGTAGTCCAACCAAGTGTTGAGTCTTGACCCAACTTAACATTGGCAAGTTGCAACCAAGCACTCACTCACTAGTCAGTGAGGTGACTCGACTTCCACCTTCCATCCATCCTATAACTTCATCTTATTATTAATCATGTATTGTATTATATTATTTCATGGTCTCTCCTAGAAACCCTGAGCCTGGGCCACGAAAAGGCCTGAACATGAGTAATACTGTAACTAGCTAACTGTAACTGACTCTTGATTCTTGGACTACTCTTGACTACTCTTTGAGTCCCTGCATCCCAAGTGTAACAGTACTAACAAGTACTAACAGTAGTTAGTAGTTAGTAGTTAGTACTAACAGAAGTTAGAACTTAATAAACTTGAAGATATTACCTAGTACCGGCGATGAACCATTCAGAAAAATCGCCGGTATCCATGCCATTTTAGTGAGTGATGCACAGATGTGATCACTAGTAGGGATACACAAGTCAGACCCAGCACTTTTGGCAAAGTCTTGGTATGTCCACTTCTTAACTTCAACATCGATTTCCACCTGGCACCCCTACCAATGCTACCATGCATTACAGTCTTACAGATTAGGACGAAATTGGTTTCGTAGAAATGGATAACAGAACTTCTGTATGTGGTGTGCAAAAGATCAGTCCTAATGCCTGACGTACTAATAACTCTGGATTCATTAATGATGTCCGTCTGTTCCAAACTCCACTTTTCAAACGTTTCTTCTTCTCTCCTTTCCTCCTTAAGTTAAGCGTGCTAGTCCGTTGCCTTTTACTACTAAATCATGTGAGATATAACTAAAGTTCATCACTTCTCTCCCCCGCACCTTCCGTCTTCTCAATGCCTTTTCCACATCATTGACATTCTCTCCTTCACATAATACACTCCCGTTCATATTAATTATCTTTCCTCATACTTATTATCTGTGTTCCAACAGAAACATTGTCTTTTTACCCCGAGACATCAATTGGAGGCGTTTATCCCTCGACACTCCGACCCCAAGAACATTAAATATCGTTACCATTTCACAAAAGACATCGCCACAAAAGGTACATTAGAGTTCAAATACCCTCAAAATTTAAAAGCAACATCGACTTTATACTTTATACTTTAATTTCAGCCTTGTACTTCTTGTCATTATACTTGATATTAGGCAGTCGCCGTCAGGGACGTCTGAAGCGGACTTCATATCACCTTCTCCCTCCTAATTAACGATTAAGATTCGAACATTCGAACATTCGATATTCAAACTTCGTTGTTCATCATTCTTCATTCGATACCCTAAAACCGACTACTACCCAGTCGATAAACAAGGAAACTGTCACCACTACACATCAATATACACCACCTTCTATTGCACGCCCCTTCCTTTCTTGGCCTTCTTTCCTCAGTCAATTGAAGTTGATACACATCCCAAACTTACCGTTACAGTTTACACGGTATCAGGCCAAACTGCACGATGGCATCGACAGGTGCTTCCTTACCTGTGCCTATGCCAGTTGCAACAAACGGTACTCTACAGCCGACCTGGAGAGGGTACATTGGGAACACACAAGATGCAATGATTTTGCTCGAAGCTTGCTTTGAAGGAGAACTCAGCCATCTCGCCCGTCGCCCTCATGATAAGGAAAGAGTGGATCTCATCAAGAGTGGTAACGTTTTCATTCACGAAGCAAACTCATCTGGAGTCAAACGATGGACAGATGGTATAACATGGAGTCCCAGTCGCATGGTTGGAAACTTTCTTGTCTATCGAGAGTTGAATAAACCATTTGCACCAGGAGAGAAAAAGAGAGCCATGGCGAAAGACAAGAGACAAGGCATTCAGAAGAAACGTGGTGATGGAGCAAACTCGACGCGCGTTTACTCAGGTGTGCAAGGAGCAATACTCGGCAAAGAATTGGAGCGCTCATTGGTCGGCTCCCTAGTTGATTCGTACGACTTCAAGGAACAAGATGTTTGTCTTATCAAGAAGACAATCACTATCAAAGTAAAAGAACTTACTCACCACATCGTATCGTATTACACGATCGACGATGTTGTGTCTGGCAAGCTTCAAACTCCAAGATCAGACCCTCGATTTCAGCATCTCAAGCCGCGTAGGGATATTATCTCAAGCAAGAGCTACAAGCACCCTCCTGATGATCTCAACGTTTTGAGCGAAGATGACGATGTGCGTGGGAACCACTCAGTCTTTCAGGACAACCCAGGTCGGGGTGATTATAACTTTCCCAATCGAAATGCGCCGCGACTGCCCGCCCCATCCCTGAATACCGGCATGGCATATCCACCTAATAATATCTTCGCCAACAGCCATTACCCCATGTCCACATCATATAATCCCACACCATACAATGGAAGCCTTCCTGCGGTAAGTTCAGGTGTCGGCTCATACAACCCGAATATTCCTGGAGAGATCCCAAATACAGTTTCTCCTTACAACGGGGGACTTTCTGCCACAAGTTCAAACGGTGGCTCCTCTTACGCTCAATATGGACAAGTTCCAGGCATGTACGACACACAGAAGCCTGATCCATACGGCTATCTTCGCCTTTTTCCCACGTCGCAACGCAGCAATACCATCCCTAACATGAATACAACGCCAATCGCTCACCGAACCTCAAGCTATGGTCAACAGTCGCTTGGTTCTGGAGTATCAGAGATATCATCTGGAATGCCCGGAATGCTCCAGGGCCAAATGGGTTCGAGAAACCCCCACGATACCGGAATGCTCCAGGGCCAAATGGGCTCGAGAAATCCCCACGATACCGGAGTATCCGGAATGCCTGCAATGTTGCAAGGCCCAATGGGCTCGAGAAATCTCGGTGAAACTGCATATGGTCCTACAAACCTTTTTCAATCAAGAGATACACCTAATACTCCTGATTATCCTCACCCGCAAAGAAATTTGCCGGCGTCCAACCAGTTATATAACTCACAAACCTCAAACCAATATACCCATCAAATGGAAGCCCCGCCAGGGAATTCCAGCGCTGGCCCACAAACCGCAAACCAATATACCCATCAAATGGAAGCCCCGCCAGGGAATGCCAGCGCTGGTCATGCTCATTATATGATGAATCCTCAAGGAACCTGGCCTTCTCCAAACTAGAGACTATCTATTGAAGATGAGAAGAAATTCCAAATAGATGCACCATGATCAAGTTCCCATCCCTCAACCATGGAAATGCAACCTCTTCAATCACAAAACTACTTCTTTCTCTCCCTCTTCCTGTCATCAATTCTTTTTTCCGCCATCGCACCCACTCCAACTCGGCATTGGGGCGCAAAATTAGGGATCAAGCACAATCTCTTTGTAATATCTTGATAACACATTCGCCTTCTTGTCAAGAAAAAGCTTTGCAATTGTCACCATATTGCAAGATTCCGATACCAATAGGAAGCCTTTTTATTTCCATTTTGGTTATTGGAAACTCTTTAATGAGGCATGGTCATTTGCGGCTGATATGCTGGTTGATGATAGCTTCTTACTTTTCGTTCAATTGTTTAAATAAATGTATGTATATATGGGTTACGGATGATTGCCGGTGCAGGCGTATATATGGGTTACGGATGGTCACCGGCGCAAGCGTATGTGTACTGCAAAGGTTCAGCAACGATATTCTTGGAATGATCGATGAAAGACACACGGGGAGATACCATTGTTATATCACTGTTGGACGAGAATATCCGACTAAATCTATCATCATTCTTGTTTTTTTTTAAACGCAGTTGAAATTTATTTCCCGACACGAAAGTGTCCTTGTCGATTCAATAGAGAAGTTCATAGATCGATGCTCCTTTTCGACGAGCTGGAGTTAGTAATTGATACCAATGTTTTTCAACGAAAAGAAATAGGTGGCGAATGTGTTGTTATTTGCTTTACATTGTTGTATACCTAGATACCTAGATACCAATGATTATTCTTTGTGGTGTTTTAATTCGGCTCCTTGTTTCATATTATGGAAAATTGTATGAGTTGAATATCAATGTGTGCTTTCTTTATAATGTTTCATTAATTATATCTCTTTAGACGTACCGGTATGTAGAGATCAATACCTTCATAAGACATAGAATAAAGAAATATCCCTTGATGCTCGTAGAGGTTTGTTGGTGAACTTGAACTGAACTGAGCTGAGCTGAGCTGAACTGAGCTGAAAACATTATATCACCAACCTCAAATAATCGCCATAGCCGCGCGTTTGGGCCCCCGGAAAGATCCCCCGGCCTTCCCAGCCACCAACTCTATGGGTTCCCAGGAAACTATACTTTTTTGATCCCCATCCGATTTTAACATCAAGCTTTCTCCCACCAAAATTTAAACAAAAATTAAAAAAAAAACTCAAATTTTATCTTTGAAAGTTAAAAATTTGTTTTTAAATTGACTTTACGACAATTGAGTTTACAGTTAACTTCTCACCAAACTTTTTCCTTTGATTTTCATACCAGGATGCAATGGGAGGTTCCGGATTGATGGCAAGACAACAGTTTTTGATGTTGGGTAAGGGAGGCATGGGTGTGAATATTGGGATGGGGATGGCGATGGGAATGGGAATGAGGGGTACGAGGTGTACTCAGGGGTTTAATGGACTCTCTGTACGGGCGATTTCGAGATCGATTTGTAAGGGGAGGAGTAGTGCGGGTTTGGGTTGGTTGTCGGAGAGGAATGGGAGGTTACTTTTTGCTGATTTGTATGTGGGATTGAGGGTGGTGCAGGGGGGTGGGGGAGATTGTGGGATGGGTGGCTAATGCTAATGTTGTTATAGATTGCAGCGGGAGAGTGGGATTGTGAGATATTCGACGGAGAGTGGTGGGAAGAGGGAAAGGTAGGGGGGATTTTCTTTTTTTGGGGGGTCGTGGGAGGGAAGGAATTATTGGAGAGGAGTGTTGTCACGTGATATATGAGACCCCCC
>NGKG01000003.1:2318948-2329101 GCA_002162505.1 Myriosclerotinia scirpicola
AAATGGCATGAGATTATGATATTGAAAGAAAGAAGGAAAGAAGGCGAGGAGAAAGGAAAGGCCAAGGCTAAGGCTTGCATGAAGGCGAGGGGAGGGCAGGACATTCAAACTCTCTACTTACTTATGATATGAAATGGTGATGGAATGGAATGGAATGGGGGCCAGAGGAAGTATATCAATCGATATGAATAAGACATGCATACGAATGATGTCTTTGTATGATTAGCAGCTCCGGGCACATTTGCCACATTGGAAGAGATCAAGGAATGACATGATATTCTTCTTCGCAAATTGTAGTGGAATTCTGAATTGTTCCTTGGCAATGGAAATGTGAGAGGCCGACTGCAAAGCGAACAGTATTGTCGATACTTTTGAGTGTTTGACCTAGAGTGATGAAATACAAGGTCAACACAATTTGCAAATTACTATGCCAAAGCTTGAGGTTAGGATGAAAGGCTGGAATGGAGATTTGGACAGTTGATATTGCACAGGGCTATTCACACAGATCATTGGGGTCATCATCAACAAAACATCTATTAAGTTTGAGCGTATCAAGAATTATCATTGACGGGATAGTACTGCATTGGTGTACAAATTTTGAAAATTTCATCTCATTACGCCGTATGGATGTGGGTATCAACCAATCGTAAAAAAGCTGGTTTATTTATCAACCATCTAACTTTTTATTTCCCTCAAATCAAGATTCCTAATTCCACTCCCATTTTGACAATTTAGACGATTGCGAGCTTGGTGGCAGCAATGTCAAGAGCATCAACATCAGCGGTAAGACGGGCGAAGGCCTTCTTGGATCCATCTGGTCTGTATTCGGTGCATTAGCATATTTTTCATAAATGTATGTATCGGTTTAATCGTACCGGATGAGGGTGTTGATCTTGACGGTGTCAATGTCATAAAGCTTCTTCAAGGCCTCCTTGATTTGAGCCTTGTTTGCCTTGATGTCGACAATGAAGACAAGGGTGTTGTTCTCCTCAATCTTCTTCATGGCGCTCTCGGTGTTCAATGGGTGGATGATAACCTTGTGCTCATCGAGACGGGGTTGGGAGACGATGGAGGTACGTGGGTACTTTGGAGCACGGGAGAGTTGAAGGGTCTTAGGTCTGTGGAAGGTGGTCGAGAGACGGACCTTGCGGACCTTGTGGGAGTGAACCTGGTGGAATGTTAGTATCAAATATTCATCTTAGAAATACAAAGAAGAACTTACACCCTTCAAGGTAGCCTTAGCAGCGGCATTGGCCTTCTTGTTACCACCCTTGGCGGCGGCACCTATTAAAACTTACGCATCAGCAAGCGCTCTTGAAGAACTCGCAATATCTGCTACTGCTGGTGCGCATCTTTCGCATTCCTCCGTGTTGGATTTGGAAATATTTTCATATTTTCGTATTTTCAAAACGTTCACAATATGTTTCCAAGAACCATATTGCGATCAAGAATGCGATCAATGCTTAGTTGGAAGAAAGGAGACTGTACCTTTCTTTGCTACTGGAGCCATTTCGACAGATATACTTCCTGGGGGATTAGTATTGGAATTGAGTTGTCGAGGAGTTGATGGTTTACTTCAAGAAAATTTCGAGGAAAGGTCAAATGATAAATCGTGGGCGAAAATTTCGCTTGTCGGTGAAATAGTTTTGCCGAATTCCGGAAAAGAATGACTGGAGATGCAGGCGCTTTTTCTCTATCAGTTTTGATATAAACAATATATTTGTTGAATTGAACCTCGTTTATTCCTTTAGTTGTTATATCTCTTCTTTTGAGGTGGTGAAGATCTTTAGTTCTCACAAAGATTCATCCTGGTTTTGTTATGAGTTTG
Source organism: Myriosclerotinia scirpicola (assembly GCA_002162505.1). Taxonomy (NCBI): domain Eukaryota; kingdom Fungi; phylum Ascomycota; class Leotiomycetes; order Helotiales; family Sclerotiniaceae; genus Myriosclerotinia; species Myriosclerotinia scirpicola. The sequence continues at coordinate 2,320,777 of NGKG01000003.1, forward strand.
AAGTTCTCAAATTTTTCAACATGGGTGTCAACAAGAAAACCAAGCTAAAGTCCCTCTCACAAGGTCGGCCGCCAACGACTAAGAAACCAGCTCAACGTATATCAAGCAAAGCTACTCGATCAATCATTCGTAATCACCATACATTGGAGAAACGAAAAGCCAAGGCATTAGCAGAAGGAGATGAAGTTACAGCAGCAGCATTAACACGTGAGATTGCTTCACAAGGTGGGTTGGAAACCTATCAACGTGCAAGTCTAATCGGGCAGGGCAACGATAGAGGGGGTGATAGCAGTAAAATCTTGATGGACTGGCTAGCGCCTCTATGTAAAGATCTTAAGTGTTTGGCTGAAAAAGGCTCGCCAGTCCGCATGTTGGAAGTTGGAGCATTGAGCACTACAAACGCTTGCTCGAGAAGTCATACCTTTCATGTTGAGAGGATTGATTTGAATAGTCAGTCGGAGGGAATTACTCAACAAGATTTCATGAAACGGCCGCTACCGAAAGACGAAACGGAGAAATTCAATATCATCAGTCTTTCTCTTGTCTTGAACTATGTTCCAGATGGTGTAGGGAGAGGGAATATGTTACTTCGAACTCGCAAATTTCTGGAAACAATCTGTCCGGCTGGTGAAGGATTCAGTGAATGGTTTCCAGCATTGTTCTTGGTCTTGCCATCGCCTTGCGTAAGCAACTCACGTTATATGGATGAAGCTAGATTGGAGGCAATTATGGTAAGCTTGGGATATGTTATGGTGAAGAAGAAGCTTTCGAACAAGCTGGTATATTATCTCTGGCTTCTACAGTCCCCAACGATGAAACCACGAGAATGGAAGAAGGAAGAGATACGAGCTGGCGGCAGTCGCAACAATTTCTCAATTGTGCTTAAGAATTGATTGATGTCAAGGGACAGACGGTTATCATATTGGGGGGGCGGGGTTTGATCAATGCCTGTTTACCACGGACGATAGACAACATCAACCTTCGATCAGATAACATTCGTCACAACTTCACAAGTTACAACCAACGAGGGTACCTACCGGTATCGGGCGGAATGTTCAACCGATTCCGAATAATGAGGGGCAGTACAGCGCAAAGAGCGATACTCACACGCAAAATTCAGAAAGGGCTCGGACTACCAATTTTATATGGTGGGTCAGCCATCCACGAGGAAGATGGCTCTCCTAATGAATATATAGACGAGATGGAAATTGCCCAATAAAGTGTCGAGAGGGTACTGGTTCGTAATGCGAAACTGTCAAACCATAAGTGACATGGGGAAGATCTTCGAAGATGGGGGCTTTTGCGGTCTTCGGCCAATACCATTTCTACCATATCTACCGTATGTCCACCATATCTTTTTCCCTTGCATGGTTCATTGTGCAAAGAACCTTACGGATTGGCGGGGCGGATTTTTAATCCATGCACTCACTTACTTCTGCTGCATTTTTCCAGTTTTTACTTTAATGTCACTGTACAATGTACATTGCTTGAAGGGGAAACTTTGACAATTGAAGTCTCAATGGCAGGTTTGGAGATGTATGTATGTATATCCGTGGCAAATATTTCTGAGAGTAACTGGACTAAAACAATCGAAAAGAAACAGAGAGAAAGCAAAGAGTGGTTGTATAGAAAATACCAGAACCAGAACGAAGAAGAAAAGTAACATTTAAAATTCATGCACGCATTCACATCAATTCCAACATCCATGGATCTCCAGCTACGATAATTATCTAATCCAATCCAATCCAATACGATACGATACGATAAGAGATTGTTGATAAGACCTCGAGTAAGTGGGCACTAACTACCTAGTTCCTACTACTAATACTTTAATACTTTCTAGACCGCACATAAATCTTCACTCAATTTATTTTTCAAAATTACCTTGATAATTTTGATTGTCATATCAAATTTGCTCTTTCGTTCCTTCTTAGGGGATTTCTGTAAAGTTTACAAACTTTACAAAGGAGTCAAGTCAATTTAAAAAAAACTAAAGGATTGGGGACTCTACAACTTAATGCGATAATTGAAGTTCTTACAATAATAGTTGATAAGTTCTTGCAATTATGGCGCATCCCCCAAATCGAAACCCAACAAATTTCCATGAGTACGAATATGGAACATCAGGATCTCCTCGAGGCTCTATTAGTAGCAATCGAAGTGTACGATTTGATTCGGGCAATTTCTCTCCATCCGCAGAATCTAGTTATTTAATCCCTGGTGATCAGAATGAACAAAATGAAGGCCTTCGAAAGCGAAGGTAGTCCTCCCCCCAACCCTCTTCGTGCGTATGCGTGGCTAATTTTTTCTTCCCAAGATCTTCGATTGGCATTCGATTTAATTCCATTACCCATGCTGGAGGTGTGAACAGTATCGAAAGCTTCGCTAGAAGTCTGACGCGGGCTAGCGCTTTCCATGAGATAACTCCGCGCCGGCCATCTTTTATACTTGCTGAGGATGGCACTGAAGGAGGTGGTGATGAAGATGTAGAATACGGAGGGTTACAGACCGATTATGCGCGAGTACCTCGCTCCTCCTTGATCAGAGAGCAGCTACGAAGAACGACTTCAAACACCGCAGTTGATGATGAATCTGCAATTGGCGACGAAACAGCAAGCAACCTATCCCGAATCGTCACTCACAAGAAGTCTGAGGGAGAACGTCTTACTGGAAGCGATTATGCAAGCTTGCAAGGAAGCGTAAGGGGAAATCAATCAATCTTTGCGATTGCTCCGCATCTATCAATCCCTTTGCCAGGAAGCTATGGAACATCGTACGGCACATTACGTTCAAGCTTGAACGAATCATCAATGGTTCACGCCGGTCAGCTTTGGCGACAACAACAAGCTACTGGCGCAAATGTTTCGGATGGGGAACGTTTACCTCTGATTGTGAAGGAAGTTGAAGAAGATGGGAAAATTGTGCTTGTGGTTGAGGGCCAGTCCACCCTTCCACAGACTATTCTTAACTCCACAAATGTTCTCATCGGAGTTGGTTTGCTCAGTCTTCCAATGGGGTTGAAATACTCGGGATTGCTATGTGGCATGATATTGCTTTTTCTATCAGCCCTTGTTACGTCGTACACTGCAAAGTTGTTGGCTAAATGTATGGATCGAGATCACAGTCTCCTAAGTTTCGCAGATGTTGCTTATGTAGCCTTTGGCTCCAAGGCAAGCATATCAACCAGTATACTTTTTACTATGGAGCTTCTTGCGGCATGCGTTGCCTTGATTGTTCTTTTCGCTGATTCTCTGAATGTCTTGATTCCTTCCGTAGGAGTAAATGAGTGGAAAATCCTTTGCGGTCTTCTTTTAATACCGCTTAACTTTGTCCCATTGCGTTTCTTGAGTTTTACCAGTATTCTTGGAATCATCTCGTGCTTTTCCAGTACGTAAATCAATCCCTACCTCCGACACATTGGCTGACTATCATAGTTGTATCAATAATTCTCATTGACGGCTTTGTAACACCACGAACTCCTGGTTCTTTACTAGAGCCAGCAACTCAATACATCTTTCCAGCCAACGTAAGTCATCTGTATACTACTTATATCTATATCGTTCCTTGTTCGTTATCGCCGGCGAACTTATTCCATCATGTCAAACACCATGATAATCACACCAATTTCCTGTCTAAACTTGTACCATTCAAGCAGTGGTGCTCAGTCGCAACCCAAACAACTGTCCCCTAGTTTAAAGTCTCCAAAAATGAGGACTTTAATAATATCTTCTCTACCATTGCACTCCTTACTGACTCCACTCACATGTAGTGGCTCACGCTTCCACTTTCGTTCGGTCTGATGATGTCGCCTTGGGGCGGACACTCAGTCTTTCCCAACATTTATCGTGATATGAGACATCCGGATAAATTTGCAAAGGCGGTTAAATATACCTTCAGTTTTACAGTAAGTTACATCCGCTCTCAAGCTTTACGTCGTGCTAACATTTCCTAGTATGTTCTTGATGCCACAACAGCGCTAGCTGGAATATTGATGTTTGGAGGTAAAATCCCATCAGTTTTTCAATTTTGCGCTTCCCGATACTATGTTGTATTCTAGTTCTACATTTTGTAAAAATAAAAAAAATACCCTCGAATATACACTCTTGCGGGAGATCTCAGCGTCAGACAGCTACTAACATATCTATAGACAATGTCATGGACGAAGTAACAGCCAACATTATCGGAAACTCAAATTACCCACGCACCTTATCACTTATGGTATGCATATTCATTGCCATAATCCCCTTGACCAAAGTCCCGCTAAACGCGCGCCCCATTGTCTCTACTGTCGAATTGCTCTGCGGACTTGATTCTCGCGCCATGCCCGAATCGCAAGCACTCACCGGACTCTCGGGCTATACTCGCGGCATAATGAAAATCGTCATCCGTATCGTGGTCCTCGTCGTAATTGTATTCATCTCAATCGTCTTTCCGGCTTTCGATAGTATCATGGCGTTCATGGGTTCGGCCCTGTGCTTTACTATATGTGTTATTCTCCCACTTCTGTTCTACGTCAAGATGTTTGGGAAGGAAATCAGCAGGAGAGAGCTGATCTTGGATTATTTCTTGATTGCTATTAGTTCTGCCATGGCAATTGTGGGTACGATTTGGGCTTTCCTGCCCAAGGAACTCATCCATGCTGAATAATCCAGCTACTGGAAGCAAATGCATTCATGTTTTAGGGAAGGCTGCACATATGCTTTTTGAAGGCATTTATTACATAATTTATGAGGGTCAATATTGGAGTTCTGCATCATGATGGGTGGTGGTCTTTTGATATATTCCTATCCAGTTGCATGCATACTCAATTGGCCCATCTAGTCCATATTTGATTTTGGGTTATGGAAGGAGTTAATGTCGGCTGGTACATATGATGGAGATGTAACAGATAGCTATATAAAGAATAAAATAAAATAATATCTATCAACTCGTCTACGCTTCCGTGACTTTGCATGACATTTCACTTTTGTACGGATTCAATGGCAGTGCATGGCCCCCTTACAAGCTTTCCCATCGTTGTTTCATACTTCCCATCTCTTCGTTTCCAAAGTGACTTTTGCATGTTTGAATAGGGGGATGGTCATTGGAACGTGCTCTGGAGGCATTCATATGCTGCAATCTATCGTTTCACGAATAAGGCAGAACCGGGTAATCGAAAGGTAGCTCGGTAAGATTGTCCAAAGAGCCCCGGCCGCCTTGTGAGTATCTCAGTGGGGTTGAACTGTCGGCTTCTCGATATTATCATAATCTAATGCGCAAATTCGGTGCTGAAGACTGGTGTTTGGGGACTGGTGTCTGGGGACTGGGGACTGGGGACTGGTACAGTAGTGATAGCAGATCAAAATTAGATGGATGGTAAGATTATATTATAAGGTGGACCGTGGTTGCCATGGGGGGATGGCTAGGGAATATAATATATATTCCTGCTTGTTTTTTAAAGGTGGAGATGATGAGGTGGAGTGCAGGTTTTGATGTTGTTATGGTAGAGGGGGGGGCTTTTGTTGGCTTGGCTGGCTGTGCGTTGAGAGGATGGTTGGTGAGATGGATGGTGTACGGGGTTGAGAAATTTGGTGGATGGATAGTGGGTGGGAGGGAGTTGACGGGGCTTAGATGTTGGGTTTGTTGTTGGGGGTTCGCGTACTGTGGATGTGGGAGGAGAGGGGTTGTGTTTGTGAAGCTTGGGAACAATGGGGGGGGCTTGGGTTGGTTTGGGATGTAGATATGTATATCTTCTATACTGATGTGAGCGGACCGATTTTGAGATGTGAGACGGAAGTGGAATACTTGACATGATTGGGCTTTATAGGTAGTCTGTATACTTTCTCTCGAGAAATGATCGAGAAATGATAAACCTAATGCATATATTTTAGATTTTTCATGTACTGCGATGGTTATTGGTTTGGTGGAATGAGATATCATGTTATGATAATATAGCTTCATATTGATATTGATATCGGCATTGACATTGACATTGACATTTTCATCGACACACAAACGCATTTCCAGACTCCTACATAGAGCAAGACCATCGCATATCAAAACCAGGTTAGAGCTAACAAGCATCAACAAGGTATATGTAACACTAACGCTTGACGCTTGACATGATCATCCGTTGCTGTATGGTTGGTAAGCCTGCTGGGGAGAAAGAGCTGTTGATGAGATGATAGTGGGATTGGGAGAGGCTATTCATAGTAGATTTGTATACGGATAGACTTGCTTTTCTCTCGATGGTTGGGTGGGTGGGGGCTAGATGTTAGTGTATTGCAGGAGAGTGGTGGTAGGTGGGTAGTGGTGAGTGGGAGGTGGTGGGAATTGGAGAATTGTGGGAATTAGAGAATTATAAATAGTAGATGGTGAATAAGGTAATATAGGGAAAAGTTAGAGTAGATATATAGCAGTGAGAAGCGAGAAGTAAAATAGTTATAAAGAAGTAAATAAAACTTATGAGGCGAGACCCTGAGTATTGTAAAGTTCAAGTCCAGCTTGTACGTCAATTTGATCATTTTTAAATATATAAGACCTATTCCAGATTTTGTGTATTTAAAGTAAAGTATGCTTGAGTTATTTCTGGATATATGAAATGATGGTAATTCAAATTTCAATCCTACGTGGACCGACTTTCAATATAAAGATCATTTGAGATGAGCAGTTGTGTCTGTCACATCACTAAATGTTGGATCTCGTCTAACAATGGATGGATATGTCCACGGGTGTATGTGATCTCCTCTTACTGTCGAAGTCGGGCTTGAATAGTACACAATGAACACTCTTATCCTATATCAGATCGAAAGAGAACGACGAGCCGTCTACTCAAAATACACACAATATTACCTAGTTTAAGATCTCATCCCCCTTCGATACTACTTGTCCGAAGAGACTAGAATGTTATTATATTATCATCCCATCACTACTACATCCTCATACACCTTCGAATTTCAGATAAACTCAAGTCCTACAGGACAATGATGAAAAGTAACTCTCGTCCAAACCACTCATCTAACACCCTACCTACCCCAAAGAAAGAAAATATATACTTCCATCTAAACATTCTCATCCGACTCGCTTGCTTCTACTTGAAAGTTACATCTTTACTAAATAGGTATCCATAGATATTCTCTGAAACCCCAATACTCAAGACTCGCTCTAAACCAAACATCTAAACACTTATCTACCAATTCGTAATCTTACATCCTACTTATCCCCATCCATCCCATATAATCTCTCATCCCATCCCTCTCCTCTCCTCTCCCCTCTCCTCTCCCCTCCCAACCCCAAACCCAAACCCAAACCCAAACCCCCAGCCCCGACATCCCAACCCCATTCCGATTCGAATAACTTCACATCTATCTAAAGAATTAGATTGCCAGAATTCAAACCCCCATTCCCATATCATCATCTCCATATTCCTCATCTCAAATTTCGCGAATAATAAGTATCACTAGGTAGTGCCCGATGTAGATATACAATAAAAGTCTCCGGTGCTACAACAAATAGACTCGATATAAACAGAACAGTCCTAAAACAAGATTCGATTCTCAAGCAATCTCGAAAAGTACCTAGGTGTGCGAAACATTCTGGAAACGTACCCGTGGACAGCCAGAATATTTGGTGAGAAGTAAAAGGGGAAGCGAGAAGGTATCTTACGAAGCTGAGATGGAATGATTTACATAGTATCAAGTATTTAAGTATTCAAATTATGATGAATATTCAAGAGAACTCGTCTGTCTGATGATATGGGAATGGTATTTTATATGTACAATCAATACAATCAATATTTACTATTTAACTAGAAGCAAAGGCACCTAGGTAGGTATAGCATTGAAGCGAATAGCGACATGGTATACTGTACCTAGGTACCTACTTTCTCTAGGTACTAGCTAAGTAGGTATAGAAATAACCAATCACACCTACCTCCAGCTACACCTACCTCCAGCTACCTAGGTAACTACCATTCCAATCTCATCACATCACATCCCATCTCGCCTCTCATCAACCAACTCGCTCCAGCGGATTCCGAACTAGCGATTTAAATATTGCACTCCTTTGTCGGAAGATGAAGAGCAGGGAGTTCTTGGTTCCTTGGTCATTCTGTTGCACATCTATTCCAATTTCTAATCTTCATCCTAATATGTGTGGAAATAAAATAAATTAAATTAAATTAAATTAAATTATATACTTGTAGGTAGTATGTATTTTATACATATACATATACATATACGTATACATATACATATACATAATCCAGACTACTCCACACAGCAAAGCGAATACCTACCTACCTACCTACCTACCTACCTACCTACCTACCTACCTACCTACCTACCT
>NGKG01000003.1:2333143-2343834 GCA_002162505.1 Myriosclerotinia scirpicola
GAGGAATACGGGGACAGGCTAGAAAATTCGCTGTGCTGTGTTGTGCTGTAATGTGATGTGATGAGATGTGATACCAGTAATAAGGATGAATAGTTCGGGAAACCTCGCATGCGAACTTAGAAGCAAGTGGGAACATCGAAGCTCTCCCCTCCCCCCTTCCCCCCTCCAAGCATACCGGTAGATCAAACATTGGGTCAACTCCACCCACATGATCGGATATGATACACATGCCTACCGTTAAAACTCAGTTATAAGAGAATACACTAAACCCTTTATAGAATAAGGTTTCCTGGAGTCGAAGGAAAAGTGGATAAAAAGTAGCATATAAATGGAACGTGAGTGGATAGGAATGCTATCCACTTTGATTATTCGATCAATCGGAACACATATCTATATAAATGAACCTAACCCAGCACTAACCAATCGGGCTTAGTGTATTCTCTTATAACTGAGTTTTAACGGTACTCCGTACGTACAATTAATGCAAAAGTATTATGATAGACCAATAGAAACTACTAGAATATACTATTAAATGATTTCATCATCATGATTTTGTAAGATGAGGGGGAAAGCGATAAGAGATAAGAGATAAAAGGTAAGTGACCAGTAATACCTAACAATAAAAGTGTTATCTACAATTCAATACCAATTTGCCAAAACCCAACAATAGGAGATAATTAGAATGGGGAATTTAATATACATTAACTTTACCCTTCGAATTCAAAGCAAAGATAAGAACTCGATCTTCTCAGAAGCATCCATACCTAATTCATCCTCCCATTTTAATTTTATAAACCTGGTTTTGTTATTTAAATTAACATTCCCGACTCCCGAGGTCGTATACTTACTAGCTGGAGGTATTTAATATATTCGTTCTTGGTATATTACTTATAATTATATGGATATTATCATATCCCCATATCTCCAAACCAACCAACCAACCAACCAGCCCATCCAAAAACCCAAACGGAGTATCAGATCCCTAATCACCGCTCACCTAGGCACTTGTTTCAAACCATCCTACCTAGTACCTACAGTCTACTACCTAGGGACTCCAGGGACTTACAAATTGCATGTTTCAATCCGGAATGAAAATCCAATCATCAATCATTAATCTCTACTTATTATCTATTATCTATTATCTATTATCTAGGTATTATCTATTATCTATGAATTCAAATGTATGTGCGGGAGGAGATTATACTATATCTGAGGCCTTGGGGTGAGAAGTGAGGATGGGCTGAGAAGTGAGGATATTGTGAATGGAGGGAATGAATAGGGGATTGGCGGGAAGGGTTGTAGATTATATATATATATATATATATGCGTACTACGTACAAAGTACATTAATTCCATACCTTGAAAATTGAAGCAAGCAAAACATTCGTTTCATTTCGGATAATGTGTGAAAGGTGTGGGTTAGGGAATTCATCCATCCATCCATCCATCATAAATCTATAAGTGAAATGAAGATGTATGTATATACCTATCGATTATCGTTCAATAAAGGAAGATATGATTCGATATAATATTTAATATTACAACACGCGCAATCTCTAGGGTAGATAGATAGATACCTAGTATTCATCATAAGAATCATATTCATCATACCAAACTTAACAGCCGGTCTTGATGAAACGAAACACCAGCAGCAAACGATTTGAAGACTCGAGCGTAGGTGAGTATGCATGTAATGATGAATAGTGAATGATGAATGATGAATCAAAGGACCCCAGTATCCAGCATCCCCAGCATGGCACATTGGCAGCATCCATCCCCATCTCGCCTGTGCGATCTGTCCGTCATTTTACCCCACGACGAGGAGGTGAGGTGAGGTGGATGGATGGGTTAATCTATTCGTGACATCTTTATATAGCTGGAGGGTTTAGGTTTTGGGTTTTGGGTTTAGGTTTTAGGGTTTAGGTTTTAGATTCTAATTTCTGTGGCAGGGCAGCAGGGCAAGGTTGAAGATGAGTTGATGGTACGTATACGCGGGATACAAGACTGAGAATATTAAGGAATGGGAATGCAGAAGATGCGGAAAAGTAAGCGTATCGATTTGATGCAGCAATATCCAACATCCATCCTAATCCGAATCCGAATCATAGAGTACCTACCTACCTACCTACCTACCTACCTACCTACATACCTACCTACATCTACCGTACATACCGTACATACCATACAACTTCAACAAGCTAGCTAGCTAGCTACCTATAGGCTAATAGCTACAGCAGCTACAACAGCTACAACAGCACATAGCGCACGGAACTCGTAACTTGCAACTCGTAAGTATCTAAGCATAAGCGCGAGCGAGTTTCAAGATCCGTGGGTACGGTAGTATTGTAGTATTGTAGTATTGTAGTATTGTATGTATTCCCATCCCAGTACTAGTAGTATTCCTAGTATTCCTAGTATTCCTAGTATGGGAAGTTGGGAACTTGGGAGGGGAACTTGAAGGGAAAAACAAGGGAAAAACAAGGGATCTTCAAGCGAGCGAGAGAGAGAGAGAGAGAGAGGGTGTGTTTGGACTTTTAACTCTTCTCTTAACTCTACCGGTTCTCTTAACTCTACTCTTAAGCCAGCCGGATCGATCGGTAGAGGCCCTGCCGCCCTAGAGCCTAGAGGGGAATGAATAATATGTCTGCTGATTTGCGATTTGCGATTTGCTTAGAGAATCATATTGATTCGATCCAACCTTTTGGGGCTACGCTATTTCATAAATTACGCTACCTCAAGTTGAGTTTTGGAATAATGGATGGGGGAATGGGGGAATGGGGGAATGGGGAAACTCGAATGGGGAAACTCGAATGGGGAAACCCAACTCAACTCAACTCGAATGGATTATAACTCACGGGTCTCATAAGGCGGGGAAGGTATTAACTTAATTTAACTAGGTAGGTAGATACTAGCCTACTACCTAGGTACTTAGGTAAGGTTCCAAGGTTACTCCAAAAAGTGTAATCGGAGACCTCCGTACTTTGTACTTTGTAAACATACCATATTGATTACCTAGGTACCTACCTAGTATTCTTCTTGAAGAAAGAAAGAACGAAAGAAAGAAAAGATAGGTTAGGTACCCCTCTGAGATGAAAAAACATGCCATTGTAACCATACCAATCGATCAATGCGTGTTACGAAATCGTCTTGTGCTTCATATCTTCATATGTATGCTGAGCAATGGGGTGACTTTTTTATATATTTACGACTGTTTACGACTGTTTACGATTGTTTACGACTGTTTACGATCATTTAAGCCTGTTTGCGATGCAAAAAGTCCATTGCCCTATTATATCATGGTCGAACGTGATGGAGGTTGAAAGCGACGTCGGAATAACTATATAGTATGGATGCCCTCTTTCGTACTTTGTACTTTGTATTTTGTACGATGAAACTAAACTAAACGGATTAAGAAGATAGAAAATATGTGTGAAGAATCTATAATCTTTCCATATGTCACTAATAATACATTATACAATCATACCTACCTAGTACATGGAACATCATTACATACATCCATGGATATCAAATGATCTCAAGTTAAAAACCCTGATCTTCCGAATGATGTGATGAAAGAAAAAGAAAAAGAAAGAGAGGCTGGATCCACCATGGTTTCGCCTCCTCAGTATTCTTCCTTCCTCAATCGGACTCATTCATCCATTTTCGCAATAAATTATGATGTGATATGATATGATATGATATGACAACGAATTGGTAACAGAGTGGCCTGAAACTCTCTTCTTTGTTCTTCGGAAGACGTCGTCACACGACCTCTGGCTGGCTATTTGGCTAAGGTATGTCAACCCCCATTTGGCCTTTCGGAAGCGCGGTATCCTTTTAGTGGGTGGGTGAGAGGGAAGAAAGAGATGATTAGGAATTATTAGGAAATCATTTGGGGCTGGGTGGAAATACTAGGTAGGTAGGTAGGTAGAAATAGTCGAGTTGAGATTTGATTTTAGAGTACTAGGTAGGTAGGTATTAATGATGGATGGGTATGGCGGTGCGGTTATTTGATTTGATTTGATTTGATTTGTTATTATAGAAGCTTTTTAATCGAATTATATGAATATGAATATGAGCGAATGTGAATGTGAATGTGAATTCCAGGTTATCTGTCCAGAGAAGTTTCGAGTTTCTGTTCTGTTTCGAGTTTCTGGAAATTGGGATGGGTCATTGAGATTGTATATTATGTGTTCTTATGGATGGATGTTTCTGATGACTGTTCCAAGCCAATTCCATAGGTGAGTGAGCGAGACCTGGATGTGGTTGTATCATTCATCGTATTACTCTAGGATATGATGACTGATCCTTGTTGATATTTGGAAGCATTGATCATTCCTTCGAGAATCCTCAACGGATTTTAGAATTTAGTACTTGGTATATCATTCGGCTTTTTCCCTGGAGACCAGATGTTCCCTCGTAAGCTTCGGAGCTTAGATGGAGGAGAGCTATGGATGTGGTATATTTAGCTTCATTATCGCCGACAATGGGAGATGGAAGAAGCCAAACTTGGGAAGGCATCTCCCATATTCGCCATTGGGTATTCTTTACTGGAGTTTGTTGATATGGATGGTCTCATGGTATGGTATCTTCCTTGAAGTTCCTTCCCCAGATAAAGATAGATAGTAGGTACAGATAGTAAGCACTGAGCGCTAAAGGCACAGCAAAAGTCCTCTCTTTCATTGAAATGCATCCAGATTATTGGTTTGGATACCTAGGTAGGTATCTGAAATGGTGTGGGAAAGATGATGGTAATGCAATGCATGCATGCATACATTCCAAGGTTCCAAGGTTTCTTAGGGGCTTGCATAAAAGGACTTTTGGAATTAATATTATTAGCAACCAATAATATTCCCTTAAGGAAAAGAGAATGTAATGGAAGTATGACAAAGCGGCAATATATTAGTGATGAAATGTCTCGAATCTTCTCGAATTGATTGGATCAATGTGATGTCTTTTGCTTTAGAGACACTGGTGGCTGATATTGCCCATTGCTGCTCTTACTAATTCTTTCTGGAATGTCATGGATCATTTGTATTCCTTTGAATCTCCTTTGAGTAATATATTAATATTTTATAGGTAGGTATGGAATGGAACTTGAAAGCAGGAAGAGTGTGGGGTGATGATATATAATATGATTGGTTGAATGATTTAGACTGGGAAATAATGGCTTTGAGGCTTGAGCGTATGCATATCGTCGCATACGCATACGCATACGATACTATTACCGGTACATCCAGTGGGGTGAGAATGGTATGGTAAGAGGGGAGGGGAAGGCCGCTTTCTTTTTTATCTTTTCTTTGTTGATATTGATATTGATATTGATATTGATATTGATATGACTGAATCCAATAAGAAGTAAGAGGTAAATTGATGACAGGAATATAGATAGATTTGAAGATTGGTTATAACGACATTCCATTTCCATTTCCATTTTCTTTCCTCACTCCTCACTCCTTACTCCTCTCTCTTCGCATGCATTGTACCCTACCTACTAGTTGAAGATCTGATCACTTGAGGTTGTTTTTGAATACCTAGTAGTGTACTAGAATCACTAGAACATTTTAGATTCAGGAACCAGTTCAAGCTAGAACCTCGATAAGAGTCATTCCTCAACCATACCTACGGCTAACTATCTCAATACCCACCTGGACACTAGTCGACACGCCGCACTTGTTTCGTCCTCACTATCGTCAAAGAAGATCCGCGACTTTCCTATCAACATTTGCCGCGGATTCCTACATACAGCAGTACAATAGTACGATTCAGTTGATAGGATTATCACTTTACGAATGGTTAGTTAGTTGGGTTGATACAAGTATCATATTTACGAATACATACCTAGGAAACTTCACTTGGTACAATCATCAATCATCAATCATCAATCATATAATTTCCCTTTATTTACAAGTCTCCTAGGTTACGAATAATCTCTACGAATTCACTCAATAATACCATCTAGGTAACCTCGACAGTCTCGACTCGATACAAACAATTAATAGTACATATCAACAAATAAATCACACCTTCTCAACCAATCAATTCACTAAAATCAAACCTCAACCATTTTTGATTTGTTTATTACAATATCTTGCAGTTGCAGCGTTTACCGTAAATACACAAATACACAAATACACATCTCAAGCTAACCTTACTTTGAATATACATACATCACTACCCCCCATCTGGGACTAGCTCAAACCCTTTATTTATTCATTTATCCTATTTTATTTATTCCTCAAGGTTCAACAAGGGTTCTTTTACTTACTTGGACACCCCTGTCAATCCAGAAGACAAACTGAACTGATTAGACACCTCATCTCGATATCCCTACCCTCAAGGCTCAAAGACCATTCGCTCCATTCGCTTAGTCTTCCTTTCGACTCATCCTACTTACTCTTCTTCGCCTTTCCACCTGCCGACACAACCACCTCATACTTTACTTTCAAACTCCACATATGCGTACGATCATACTGGCTACAATCATCGTCGTTCGCAGTTAACTTCCCTCCTCCCCCCCTTCCTCTCTACCTCTTCTCCTCTCTCTTCATACTTCCGACATCACATCATCAAGAAACAATTCACCCACTCACCCACTCACTCACCCACTCACCCACCCGACCGAGATACCCCCTACCTCTTTCCAACCTGTAACGTCTCCCTTCCCCATCGCCCATCGCCCATCACCCATTCCTTTGAAAAGCTACAACCACCATCTCTTGCCTTGTTCTGCGTCACACTGCTTGCTGTCACGGCAACAACCACATTCTTGAACAAAATCCACAAGGCTTCGCAGATCTTGTTGTAATCATCAACTTCATCCAAGGTTAACCTCATTCTTCCACTTGATCAATCATCATCTCCTCGATACCGAACTCCTATTGTCGTCGACCTACAGTCTCGAACATTGGCAGAAGAAGATTCACATCTTCTACTGACTTGTTCTATCAATACATCAAATCAAACACATGAGTTCCAGGTCAACATTGAAGCGTTTATCACGATAGCCAACTTTGATCATCCTCGATCTGTGATACATACGCCGTCGAAGTCTCTCGACTTGACAGATCATTCACTAATCCAAGATCTGTGCAAGTCATCGATCACATCTGCTCTACCAAATCTCGCGTCACTCCATCTCCATATTGCACAATTGATTAGGTTCAATTGTGTATTGTTTTCTTGATTCGACCTACCAATTCCATATCACATCTCACACCACAAGTACGTTAACTCGTACTATCCGAGGAATCTTCGAAACCTCAGACACTCGTTCTTTCAACGTCTGACTCCTATGTCAACATAACGATTTTTAACTCTTTCCTTTTTTTACCGGACCTCAAGTCCCTTCTTTGTCCTATTTAACGAACAAATTCAACATATCTCTTTTGTCAAAGCGTATTCGAAATACCCTCTATGAGCCTCTGAACATCCTACTTCTACGATCCGGAGTTTTTACACCAGTTTATCATTTTCTTTTTCTTCGGCGGTTGGAATACATTTATATAGCGTTGCGAGTTTGTCTTTATTGCCCATACACACCTTTTATCGCCTTGCCTCCCTCAGATCGAACTACAACCAACCTCCTTTCTCCATTCCGATTTTCGACTATCATCAAGAGCATAGCTCTCTCTCCTTGTGCCATCATCATCTTTGTTTAGAGAAGACAAAAGCTTTCACGAATTCCACCTTGTATCTCTCGATTCTTTACCTCTCAGGGCCCAAAAACATTTCGGTTGTAACAGTATTCAAAGCTGCTCTTTTTTGTTTTTTAAGTTTATTTATTTAATTTGCACACTGCACTCCAATTCAACCTTCATACTTCTTTCTTCACTCCCACGCCACTTCACTACTCCAACCCTTCATCACAACAATGGAGTGCTTAAGAGAGAAGTTTTACGATGGTGTCGTCCTTGATGGACGTTTTGAAACCATATCCCCCCTCAACCATGGCTCATTCGGAATGGTCTTCATGGCCAGGGACCTAATTACCAACGAAATCGTTGCCATCAAGTGCCTGACCAAGAAATCCGCCACTATGACTGAAGCCGACTCATCATTTGCCATCGATGAGCACTCTGAAGAGCTGGCTTGCCATGCTCGACTTGGCTCACATCCAAACATTGTCAATCTCATCCACTCCTTCGAGACTGAAGCCCATGTGTATATTGTTTTAGAGTTTTGCTCCAGAGGTGATCTTTACGAAGCTATTCGAACTGGCACTGGCCCACTCGAAACAGAGCATGTCCGACAGTTTATGCTACAACTAATTGATGCTGTTGCATACATCCATAGCAAGGGCATGTATCATCGTGATATCAAGCCGGAAAACATCTTCCTCACCCAATCTGGAGAGATGAAGCTGGGTGACTTTGGCCTCGCCACTTCGGAGAAGTGGTCATACGAAACTACTGTTGGGAGTGACCGATACATGTCCCCAGAACAATACGACTCTGCTGGTGCGGGATATTCCCCAGAGCAAGCCGATATCTGGGCCATTGGAATCTGTCTTTTGAACATCTTGTTCTCTCGCAACCCTTTCACCACACCCACAGAGTCGGACCCACTCTTCCTCGACTTTAGTCGGGACAAGCAATCACTCTTCGATGTCTTCCCAACAATGTCACAAGATACATATGAAGTTATTGCTCAATGCATGAGTCTCGACCCCCGAAAGCGGTCACTTGCCGCTGCTCGTGAGGCTATTGAGCGTGTGCTAAGTTTCACAACATTCGATGAGTTTGCTGATGACTTCAGCTCTGCTGATCGTCGTGGTATTCCCAGCTCAAACCGTGAGCCATTGCGCACACCTTCCATTCAAAGTCCTCAAATCGATGCGGGCGCCTCCTTCCCCTGGGCTAAGGCGTTGCATGCTAGTCCACCTCAACAATTCCGCCAACTTTCTGCTATTCCAGATGAGGATTATGACTCAGAGGACCTCTTTCCTGGTTCTGAAGCAAGCAACAAAGATTGGTTTTCTATTGGAGAACAAACCCCTTCGATGGAATCAATTCTTGACTCTTCCCTTGGAACTTCCATGCAATCTCTAGCCATCCGCCGCCACATGAAGTCTGGTCCTCCAAAAGCTAGCCTTACCCCAATCTCCGGATCCCTACCAATCGCCATGGCAAAGCCAATTCCATTGCCATCTATGGCCTCGGTATTTGGCAAGAAGAGTGATATGGTATCTAAGAGTTGGGGTGACCTCTGGGATGAAGAGATGGAAGAGGAAGAGGAAGAACTCGACAGTCAATTCAAAGCACGTCAAATGGCAAACTCCCGAACTTGGAGCCACGAGAGCAAGACCGATGATGATAAGACTCGCAGATCTCCATTGGAACCTCACACTGCTTCATTTGTCAATATCCCGAGAGTTGCCGCTGGCCGTACAGTATCTAATGATATTGATGAAGATTTGGTGGCCGATGGTTTCTTCTTCCACGATACACCTACTCAACAACACTCACCTCGTTATTCACCACCCTCGAAGAGATCCCCTGTCGATAAGTGGTCTGCGCTCGGAGATCGTAGAAGGGCATACACAGGAGCATCAGATTCTGAAAGATCTATTGATACGTGGAAGAATCAAAATACTCCACGTCGAAACGTTGGATTAGGCTTCACTGGGTTTGGGGCCGGTACTTGGGATACTAAATCAAATATCGTTATAAAAGATAGGGGCAGAGAATGTCCATGGGCGCGGGCTAAGGGTCGAGATCACCACCACTATCAGGAGAAGCGGAAGGACAAGCAGTCGGATCTCGGTGATTTGGAGTGGGTTGGAGGTTGGCATGACCTCCACTTGTAGTCATACTCTTTTAACCTTTCTTTGTATTTTTCTCTCGAACATACTACTCACACACTTGCTTATGGAGGATCGAACATCATGGAAGGAGCTTTGTTCTTGAATATATCAACAATTTTATCATAGGAACGGAGAGGATGTGTCGATATTGGCTCTGGTGGGAAAGCTGGTGGCAAGAGACAGAGAGAGATTGATGAAGGATTTTTAGATAGGACTCGCTTTTCTGGTGGATTTTAGATAGATATCATCTCGAAGACCTTCGTTGATGGGATTGATTGCTTGACAAATACCAGATAATTACCCACTCTATATTATTGTTTTCTGTATGATGATTTGATGTGATGTGATATGATTTAGTTTTGATATTGATGGATGGATGGATGGTTGGATAGGTAGGTAGGTAGGTTGAATCTGTGTGTGTTGACGGATGGATAGGTAGGTTGAGTGTGTGTGTATTGACGGATGATGTGGTATGTAGGTATCGAGTAGGAAGAAGGGTGGTAGATGGGCAAGGTGTCTTATCCTGGTTGCTTTGGATTCATGTCGTTCACTAAATGGTGGAAAAGGAGAGGTTAGCTGGTTATCATGCGGGCATCGACAAGGGGGAGAATGGGGGTGAGGGTGAGGGTGAGGGTGAGGGTGAGGGTGAGGGTGAGGGTGTAGTGTGGTGGTTGGTGGTTGGTGGTTGGTGGTTGTTGTGGTTGGTGGTTGTGGTTGTTGTGGTTGGTGGTTGTGGTTGTGGTTGGTGGTTGTGGTTGATGGTGTTGGTTGCTGGTTGATGGTTGGTGGTTGATGTGGTTGGTGGTTGCTGTGGTTGTGGTTGGTGGTTGATGGTTAATGTTAATTTTTATTTGAGGTTGACTTGAGGTTGACTAGCTAAAAAAAA
>NGKG01000003.1:2345340-2388506 GCA_002162505.1 Myriosclerotinia scirpicola
GATTGGGATTGGGATTGGGATTGGGATTGGGATTGGAAGTGATGGAGGGGCTAGGAGGTTAGTGTGAGTTATGGGGTGGATGGGGGTGATGGGGTGATGGGTCGAGGTGAGTGGGCTTGGGGATTGCGCGGTTGAGATGGGGAGTTGAGATGGGGAGTTGAGATGGGAAGTTGAGATGGGGAGTTGAGATGGGGAGTTGAGATAGGAAGTTGAGATAGGAAGTTGAAATGAAGGGTCTTGTGTTAGTTTTGCATAGGAGGTGAGAGATGCGGTGGGGATTTCGCAGTGGTGAGTGATGAGTGATGAGTAACAGTACGACTTGATAGAAAAACCTGGGAGATTCAATGGATATGATATAGTGAGGAAATCGGTTGAGGTGGTATTAGGATATCAGTATATCTGTGTGGGATAGAGAAGATGATGTGGGATAGAGAAGATGATGTGGTAGGGTTATAGTTTGACTTGGGATTAGATTAGATTACTGGAGGTGAAGGAGAGTTTTGCTTCTGTCGGAATTAATCAGGTGGGTTTTCTGGGTGGATGAATTCATTCATCTAGGTGTTCCAGATATGGAGTGTTTGTATTCGTATTTAGGAAAATACTTACGAACCGACGATAATAGAACAAAGGCTCGTTTTTTATTCTTCTTAGATGCTATTACATAAAATAAAGCCATCCAATCCATCCGTGAGAGGACTTTATTAATCTCTTACCATATAGATGGAAGTTCAAATGGTAAGCAAAGCTTCACCGTCTAACGGGCTGGAGTTCTAGATGTTCTTACTTTTGAGACAGGAAAGCCAGGGACATCTATTTAACAGCGAGAATATCTGGGGAACTCTTGTTGAGTCTGTTGAGATAGCTGCATATAGAAAATCCAAACATATAAAGAAAAATGAACTAAAGAAAGCAGCAGCGATAAATAGAACAGCCAAAAAGTTCCAAACACGAATTTGCCATTGGGAAAGAGAAGCAGAGTGCAGAAATTGAAAGAAGAGAAGCAGAGTGCAGAAATGGAGCTTCGATATAATGAAACATGACGTATTGCTTTTGGAGATTAAGAATTCTCATATAGAGTGACTGGGTGGGATGGTTCAATGTTCGAAGATGGTGCGAGGATATGAGTGAGTACCTATGTGGTGTTGGAGGCAGTGCGTGCGTGCGGAATCAAAAGAGGAGCTCGATTAAATTATATAAGATGAGATCAATAACGGGCGGGATATGAGTGCATGAGATCTTGTTGCATCATACTAAATTTTGAAGTCGAAGAAAAGTTTCAAGTATATGGTACTTTCATCTTGTGTCTTGAGGATGTCATTCAAACGGATGAGATCTCGCTTGAGCCTTTACTCGGTTGACATGGTCAAGATTTCCAGGGCATAGTCATTATCCCAATCAAATAGTGGTCAACTTGATCAATTGTCATGATGGAAGTTTTTGAAATGATGCGTTTTGATGCAATACATGTAGCACAAGGTAGAAAAAAACTGCAAATGAGACTGACAATCGAGGTAGTTAAAATAATGAGATGGACTTACGTGTTGGCCACTTCGATACCGATACTTTCATCTGTCAGGTATCGATGTTGAGAGTATTTAGGCAGAGATGACGTTGGGAATGATGGTATGTAGAGTGATTAGACTCGAGCCAATCAATATTGGTGTGGGTATGGATCATAATATTGTGACTTTATCTGCAGTAAAACACACCGGCTACGCTGCCGTATTTGTGCTCATCATATAATCCGTGTTAGATCTTATAAAAGAAAAAAATATGTTGCGTTGAATGAAGCTCCCCTTTCTAGCCATGAAGCGATCTAAAGAATCGAGTTAATATGGGCAGTAGATCGATAGAAGCAAGTAAATTAGCCTTTGGTCCATCCTCTTGTCGACGTATTACGAATGTAGTAGACGAATTCGATTGTTGCTATCGTGGTCTTCTATGGCTTGAAATCAAGTGGCCGGTAACGACTCTTTCGCTGACAGAAAGTGCTGAAATCCATCATTAAAACAGTTCTGTTGAAGCAGTACTTTGGTGATTCTCTTCTATCCTAGATTGGGCGCTGGGCTTGGACTCGCGTGCTGCATTCGGTGGTATGAATGCTTGTTTGATATTGATCGGTGTGTGATTACTGGAGAGCAATATAACTCTGACGTCAGATTTAGAGGCGATTCAATTTTAGAAGGTGGGTTGAACAATGATCAAGGGAACAAGGTCATGGCCTAGGGGATAAAAAGACCGCTGCTGGGGAGGTTGTACTGAATGTAGCGGCTCAAGAATCAAAAATGACTTGAAAATATGCCATGGTTGCTTGGCATCGACATTGTATCGAAAGAGCTAGGACCAATCAGATAGAATGTTCTTAGTACTGGGTTGAGGTATATAGGTGAATGAAATATAGTGGACGAGGTTTTGTTGCATATCTCTTCAGGTTTTCAGATCAAGTAAGACATTGAATGTACATTACTTCCATCTGATGTTTTGGAGGACTCGTCCCTCCTAGATTTTCTTTACAAATTCCCAGTACGATCGGGATACCAGATGAGATGTTAGATTAATTCTTCTCACTTGGAATGTTAACAAATTCGCTGTCTAATATTCCACGTGAACGGTCATTCAGCAGACGTCTTTTAGACATATCGGACGAAAACTTGTATGTGAAACTTACAATTTACAAGACTTCGGACGATATATGAACGATACATACATCGCCGGATATTCATCATATTCACAATGACTAGGTTCATCTATGCTATTAGATCACATCTCTAAACATTACCTCAACCACTTCTTGGTATTTTGTTCTCCACTTGTGATATTCACAGAATGAGGGAATATTCGAAATGCCTCCCTCTGGGCCTGAGAAGTCGCATTCAAACGCAGTAATTGCCAATAAAATAAGAAAGTACTGTAGGTGTTAGCACAGCAACGCCAAGAAGTATAGTAGGTATTAAGGAACAATAAATATTGAGAAGTTTCAGGGTACGATGTCACAAAGCCAGAGCGGAAATGTACTATATAACTTTAGGAACGAGGGATAATCCAATTATCAACTGATCTAATGAGGCATTGGGTCGCCCTGATGATATTTGAGAAAAATAAAGGCTCTGTCTATCCGAATGTGGTGACTTCGCAGGTCTACCTGGAGGTGACAGAGAGTCAAAAGAGACTGCTCCATGTGGGAGATTAACCTGAATAAGCAAAACTGCGAACTAATTGCTGATCGAGTATGGAAAGACTCTCTCTATTACAGTAACAGACTCTCGGTGAGACGATGCTTCATCCGTGGGCAGATATATTAGTGGTATACGTTTCAATATCATGATATATCTTGAACTCAGAGATAGGGCGAATTCCAGCCCCTTCCTCATATCACTGCGTTTAGGTACTTTCCAAATGCAGTCCCCATAACCTCCGAGCTCCAAATTCAAAATTGGTTATGAGATGCATCTTATCTCCAAGATAACAGTTCTCCTTAGTGGCATGATCTAAATGGGTACATATTGAAGGGGTCGACCCTGATGAAGTGTCAACGGGTTCAATATTTTCCCAAAGTTATCTCGCACGTCATCACAGATTTTGCGAACTTCGATTGCGCAAGTCAAAGCTCCATCATCAAATATGGTGACATGATTCAATTTAATTGTGAAGGTTCATTTTTGCGCGACGACGGCAGCTTGCGACGCAATGAGAAGGTCTGAAGTGAATTAACTTCATCGAAGAAATGTCGTTGATCTATCCCTATCAATCTTACTACCTTGCTGGAGATACAGAGCTAGGGAGGTCAGAGATACACAAAAGCTTTGTTTCATAGTGTATCTCGGAATAAACATCTTGAGCTGTCTGAATTCGCGGATGTACACCAAGAAGTAAGCTAAATCATTCTTAGTGAATGGCTAGCAATTGAGGTAACAATTCCATCTCCGCAGATACCATCACATCTCCATTCCACTGGAAATTCGGCGTCCTGTCTGACTTTGCGGATATCACATGTCACAGGTGGTATGACACTTGCCACTTCTCTTTGGTCGGAAAGCCGTGAGGAGTGTTTGGGGATATTAGCTAGGGTTATTATCATCGGGGGTTTCCAAAGGTCCGAACTGCAGTCCGACGATGGGGACTCCCTAGTTCTTGGATGTATTTCATGTGATGCCTTTGACTGATATATTGAATCTACTTGGGATATTCGAACTAATCAAAACACTGAATCCACTTGGAATATTAACTTATACCCAAAGATCCACAGCCTCTCCCGTCTGGGCGGCAATCTGGACTTTCAAAAACTTCACTGCAGACGAACTACGTTTCAGAAGATAACGATCGTAACATTCCCATCTCTCAATGTAGAATCAACCATGGGTGAAAGAATTTGATGATTATCCCAAGACACAAAGTATGGTGTGAACACACGTATGGAATGTTTGCGATTCTGTTCGATTAGAAAGAAGGATCTAGCTACTCACGGCGCTAAATCGAGATCAAAAGGGGCCACTATGAAAAGACTCAAAAGAGTTGAATATACTTTTCCTGATGACCGTCTAGATGCTCTTTAATTTGACTAAGTAAGCCGTTAAAGATACGAGTTACATTGCGACTTTAGAAGGAGGCTGGATGCGGGGACGTTTTAGCATATGGGACCAGCGAGAAGGGATTGTGATGAAGGGGGAAATTGTAATTGACTTTGTGAAGATTTGGGAAGGTTATGGAAATATTCGAGGTAAGATGACCCATTGCTTACAGTGTGGATCTAAGCATTGGAAATAATATTAGGTGAGCAGAAGAACCCAATACAGTGGTCTGGCTAGAATCAGAGTGGATTAGAATAGGAGCGTAAGTGGGACTATAAGGTGGAGCTTGAGCACGAGTTAATACACTTCCCCCTGAACATAGGTTAAATTCTCGGCTTGGAGTACGGCTAAAAATTTAACCTTTATTCAGGGGGGGAGAGTAATGAGATTTAGCTTACTATGCATAGTTTCTAATTAGGAAATTCTTAGTGGAAGTCGCATCCACTTACAATTGAAGTCTAGCTTTTTTTGTCTAATTAAAGCGAGCTAGATCGCGAAGATGCTAGCGCTCTGATTAGCTGGAAGAGCTCGTTTAGCCCTGAAAGCTTTTAGGATATATCTTATACATATAAATCGATTTTACTTATATTCTAATTGAGAATAATCCTAAATTAGAAATAGCTCTTTCTTTTGATCTATTTACTAGTTATTATATACTTTTAATTTATAATAAATAGTAGTTTCTTCTATAAAAACTCTTTTAATATTATAATAATAAAATATTCAAAATAATTAAAAATGTTTAAGAATAGTATTAAAAACATTTAAGTTTTATATATTATATATAATATTTAATAATATTTAAATATTATTTATACGATTTATATATATGTATAATGTAAAGTTTTAAAGACTAATTAAAGAAAACAACTAATTAAAAGAACCTGTTCTCTTTTAAAGATTAGACGTTTAATAGATAAAAAGGATGTAAAGTAGTAGAGTAAAGATGAGACTAATAGGCCTACAATCACCTATGAATCTAATCGGTTACTGTAGGAGGATATCGTTAATCTTCAAGGTATAACACCATGAAATTGAAACTACTTGAAACGTCGTTTCCCTAGTTCTATAGTTTTATCGACCTTATCTAATTGATCAACCATGAAAGTAGCTAAATGTCTCTAATAGATGAATCGAAATGAAGCAATCAGAGAAAGATGGAGACAGTGGTCCGTGTTTCAATTCACGATTGCCGCCCGCACAACGGACCGTGCCGTGGCACGGGAACTAAACAAGCGAGAACTTTAAGGAGGAGTCGAAGCTAAATCAAGACTGGTAACTTCCATTCTCGCCATTATACTGGGACTATGATATGAATATAAAGGGTATATTTGCGGAAGTTTAAGTACGGATGATGATCATGCTTGGACTCAAATTACGAAATCTGCCCCTATCTTTTTTAGAGATTTTATTGTACAATGGCTGCTATGATATTGCTTGGTATCTCCAGATATTAAACTCAAGAAATAAAGATATTAGACTGGTATATATACAGCAGCTAGTGCTTGAGACAGAGTGTCTAATATTCTAACTGTCTAACTGTCTAATATTAATAAGACTTTCTGAATCCTGAGTTTGGTTCAAAGATTCAATTTACCCGAAATTTTGAATTTATTTGAATGATTCGAATATTCGAAAGGATCTATGGCCTACTCCGTACACATGTTGAAAACGTTTCGATTATCCATAGCTTTTAGATTATCACAAACTTTTTGAACATTGCAAATTTGGATCTGCTCTGCTAGCCCGGACTATTGAATCCTCCGGCTTGAGAGCGCTTAACGACTTGAAGATCTTCACGAAGTCTTCTAAAACTCAAGATTTAAACTCGAGCTTCCAGCAGAGAAGATTAATCATGCAGCTTGCAGTGTTAATCCTTGAATAGAACCACGTTCACGTTTTGCATCGCTAGTGTTGTGCTAAGTGACGTGGGGGCGCGAGGGGGCCACAGGGGGCCAGAATAAAACACGCCCCACAAATAATATGCCATGAGTGAAAACTGACGCGAAGAGTTTTCTCGAGACGTGGGCCACTGTCATAGAAGCCCATCTTGACGATGGAATCCTGCGTTTCCCCGATCCACATTGGAATATTCATATAAGCACTAGTACTAGCGAGGCTGGAAAGCTAAAGACCGAATTGACATTTTGCGGCGTAGGATTAAATTCAGTGGCATAAATTGCTATACATGGGTGGCACGTGTATTTTCGGAACATATTTGAGTATAGCAAGTCGGAATGTCTACTCACGTTGCCCGGCATGGTAATCATATATTTGTCTTTCCGTACACCCGGGCGCATGGCCGGTTGGTGCTGTACATCGAATCGTCGTATGCGCTGAAGATGTGCGTCACAGCCGAGATCCAGAGGAGGTGAGACCTGATGATTTCGGTTCAGGAAATCCACACCGCATCCGTCCAAATGTTGTTAGGATATCGTAGCCGCCGGGCAGCAGATACGATTGAACTGGTGCAACGGATACGTGATTTGTAATTGTACAAGTAGGTATACTCATGCCCAGCTAACGTGGCTATCGCATAGAACTTTTTCGGCAAGTGTTGTAGGACGTTTGGTCACTACAACACTTTCTAAAGTGGTTTTGGCGAGTGTCTCACGCGGACGTGGCCTTCCCAAGCGCTACATTGTTGGCGTTTCTTCTTCAAAGGGTGGGCGGAATACGTATTTTCGTTGATATAGTACCAATAACAGGACTTAATAATTATATTGATTTCCCCCCGCCCATATGATTAGATACAGCTAATCAGAAAGCTTCTGAAATACAGAATGACTATGCTATTATGGGCAATAAATTGAAAAGATAATAGTTTGAAGATTTTGAAGGGGCGACGAGAAGGTCAGTTGAGTCAATATATCTTCATTATACTCTAAGTGTATCATGTGATCATTTGCCAAAACATATTCCTTGATGATTATAAATATTTCGAAATTCCGAAAATCATTTATAAGTACGTAGCGGCAAGACGCGCAACCTTACTTCTTCGATTTTTTGATGACCACCTCTCATGCAGTCTAAGCTTTAGATTAAAAAATGCAAATAGTAGTGCTACGTGACCTATGCTTCTTGTCGAAGACTCCATGGGGATGTTTCGACCAACTGTTGGTTGCAACTTTAACCGCGTCACAAGTGCCGGAACCTTCAGATGTGAATCCACTATGGTTAGCATGAGAATGCTAAGCGCGAAGAGTTTCTGCGGAAGTCGGAGGCTTAGTGCCTCAAGTGTTAACATAAGACATTGTTTTGCTTCCCGTCATGTCGTCTTCCTATCTCCGACGTACTCTCCTCACTAAACAAACGTTAAATATTGGGCCTGATTCACTCATATATGGTCCAATAGAATCTACTGGGATATGCCATTGATTGGCTGCCGCAGTTCCTACTATCATAGTGGGTAGTACCCATCATATAACGTTTGTTGAGGGGGAGAGAGTAGTATGTATGAATCTAGCTGAAGTAATGAGTTCGCTTGATCGCCGAACTAAACAATTCCATAGCTTATCCAAACCTTAGCTACTACTCATTAGTTTGACCCGCTCCAAGTGTAGGTCTATGCTGATATCATCCTTCATGCTCAATGTATCGGACTATAATGTTATGGATTATGCGTATTACAAATATGGAGCTGTACACCCTTGCTATTGTTGTTATCCTTGGTCTGATAACTTTCTAAATCTTCAGTTGTATCCGCAGGATCCTCATCGCGAAGGAAGGGTCTTCACAGGTGCCACCCTCTGTGGAGGCTGTAGAACTAACAAATGAAGTCAACTTGGATATACTATGTCTTGTGAAACAGATCATTGCCTAGGCATCCTTCCAAACATCGCGATATCTTGCCCACTCCTCAAATCCTGAAAGATCAGTCGGGTTTCACGTATGTAGATTAAAATGACGCTCACCTAGTTGTTTTAATTCATCCACATCATTTGCTACGCCATCGAAAAACATTCTCCTCATCCCTTGCTGATATAGTTTTTTAATACAAGCATTTAGTAGTTCGGGACCTATTGGTTCCTTTCTTCGTGCTTTGAAGTCATTAGTATTGATCTAATCATCCCAATGAAGTAGTTTAGATTACTTACGAGAAACACATATACATGTAACTCCGCCAACATCATGACCAATTCGCCCTGCCCACGGTAAATTAGAAGATATTGGGCTACCGCAAGATGGAGTGTATGTAAGTGCCGTTGCAATAATTTGATCTCCATCCAGGCATAACATAATATCTTTGACATTGGGTCCGTTCATCAGAGCAAAGTATTGATCGAACCATCCCATATTGCCTTGTTTAATGGATGCTTCCTCAACCAAACGAAGAACTTTAACCATATCGTCTTGTAGACTTTGTCGATAACTAAAACCTTCTTGCTGCTGACTCTGCTGATAATTCCATTTCGTGAAGTCTAGAACCAAGTCGTACACAGATTTTCCCTGACCCTGCAACTCTTTATTGAGTGTCCAGCCTCTTCGGCGGAACCACTCGTCGTTCACAGTCAAATCCAGAGAAGGAGAACGAAGTGGCCCATACAAGAGTCTCGGGAAAGTACTCCCAAGTTGAAGACGGATAACCCCTCGTGTGCTTCTAAGTTGCCTAATAGCATGATTATGAAGACTTAGACCAATACCTTGCCTTCGATATGCCTTTCCTACTACAAGTATTGCTAGTGATGCAATAAGCCTCTCGCCTTCTTGATCAACGTATGAAAGATATGTGGCACAAAAGCCTAGGACTTCGCCATTTCTGGGATCACGAACCACGTAATGCTTTGCGTAACCAGGGCGGCGAAGGAGAGATCCGAAAGCCTCAATATCCATGGAAAATTGGGTGTCAAAGTTATCCGTCCACAATTTGAGGACACTCGATAAGTCCCTGGTTTCATTCCATTGGTCAACAGCCCAAAGTCTGGGCCGTAGGGGCTCCGTCCGGCCGGGTGCCGAACCAGTTGGCCCTACTTTAGGATCAGGTTCGCGCTCTCCGAAGATCACCGCAGCTGCGGCCTCCAGCTCTTCTGCGGTGTATCCAGAAGTTAGAATGACTGTGGGGAAGGAGATCGAATCTTGCATATCTATCTGATCACCGCAAACCATGATGAGGCTACGACATCAAGGAATTAGTAATTGTTCATCAATAAAGTATTTCGGAGAAAATTGAGGAATTAAAGTTGGGAAACATGAAAGATGCAGAAAAAGAAATTTCCCAATAAAACTGGACACTCGAGAAGTGCGATACAAAAATGGGTTAAGCATACCAAGGCTTGTCATCGCTAACCGCAAAGAGAACTTCTGCAAATTCAAGCTGAAGCTGATGCCCGGGCCGATCAACGAAGCACATTATAATGATATGGCTTCTTTTGATGAAACCTAGATGAGTGGAAGTGATACCATTTCTGCATTGATTAATCTCAGCCCTACTAAGTGAGATGTATCACTTACCTTTGTGTGTAGGGAATATGACGGACTTTTGCATGTCGTTTGGCTAAAGAGCGCCCAAAACACTCAAAAGGATCACTGGCATCTGTAATATCTTGACTAACCGGTACTACAATTGGAGTCAAAAGTACAAGAACGTCTGATTCCCGGAGCGATCGAATTTCCGTCAAATAATCCGCCGAGTCTCTCAATATTGTAGCTGACATATCCTCTTCATCTAGCTGCTCCTCTGATATATCTGATGAGGTGGAAATAGATTCCTCGTCAACACGCCTAAGTACTGTCAGAGAGTCCATTGTGGCTATATTGTATCGGGGGAATGCATACATCGGATCGTCATAGTTATTTCCTGACGCTGGATAGGAGGACATAGCTGAGACCTGTTTTGAATCAACATTTTGGTCTTTAGTTTGTATGTCAAAACTACCTCAAGTTCTCAAAATTGTAACGGTCAAAGACTAGAGAAGAGTCGTGGGAAGGACTGTACCGACAGCATGGTTGCATTATTCAGTTTTCTGTGGCTTGCTTGATGTCCCTCTATTTCGCTTAATCCTTGTAAAAGTACATCGAAAGATTGCTTGAATATGATACGAATGCTTTCCACTTTTACACAAATCCAGGTGTAACACTGTTTTTTTTTTGACTCCGGTCGAATGCTGCCAGCAGAAATGCTTCTGGAAAAGTATGTCTTTACCCCTGCCGGAGAAGTCGATCGCGTGGAGGATAGGATATTATAGGACAAGACCATTTTGGTGCTACCCACAAAATCAATTTTTTGGCAAGGCCCTGGCACACGAACCAACCAGATACGGGCCTGTAGTTGATCATCCCTAAGAGCTGGGCTGAAGAGTAGAGTAATACCCCATTATGATAGGTGGCTTGATTGGAGCGCGAAAACTAAAGCTTTAATCCTAATGAGGTACTAAACCAGTGCTCCTGTCGATACTACGGAAGCTTTGCATGGTTTCACCAATTTGTTTCGCACAGAGCTTGCGTTGGAACATAGCGGGCCACAGGATTTAGATTGATGGGTCCAGCAGAGCAAGTATACAGTCATTTGAAGATACCTTGAAATGCTCCATAAATCTGAATATATTGTGCAAATTTCTTCTCCCTTAATTCAAATCATACTTCTTTTAAGGCTGGCATGCCGAAGAATATTGAGTCGTCATAGATTCCATAGATATCTAGGTATAAAAAGTTCGGCTCTGTAAGAGCCCTAGGGTTCCTTCCGGGTAATGCGTGATGAGACCGTGTGCATGCATTGCGCATGTTCGATTAGGGCACACCGAGTCAGCAGAAATTTCAGGAAACCCAGCCGATTTCGTTCGTACAAGCATCTGATACTCCTATCCCGGTGTCCAACTGGAATATGAGCATGGAAACAGTAATCGACGAGAACGATGAAACTACGAAATTCAATGTCCAATTTGAAAACTGGACATTTGATCGCATATCCTCGCCCGAAGATAGAAATTTTCAAAAATCGTTCCATCACCCATGCGCAGCGCCAAAGCGAAGCCTGACGATTCGAAAGTTCTTCATAGCCTATTCATAGAGCTGGGTCTATATATCGGATCTTCAAGACGGCTAGCAGGATACCGTACAATGCAAATTTAAGAATGACAAACGATGTCTGGGGTGATAACGTCAGCGTAGTTGACACCCAGGAACCATCAACTCACAAGCGAAATTTCGTAATGCACCTGCTCCGAAGAAGGCTTGCTTGGGGTCTGCATTGCTTCTACTGCTTCTCGCGGGCATTCGGGAGGAGCGATTCTGTACAACACCAGCACATGCTTGTCATTCAAACTGCCTGAACCAAGACGGAGCTGCAGGTTGCAATGATAAATTGCTTGAGAGCACACCCACTTGCTAGCAATGTATATGTTCAGATGGCGCGTTGTCGATGCGTGGCATCGGCTGACAGCAGAAGGGGGGTCGTCTTTCTGACCAAACCCATACGAATCCATCCTGAGTACATGGTGCGATTGTCCAGCAAAGAGAAATGACTTCACAATCGATGCAATTCGATAACAACAGTGTACAGTAGGAACTTAAAACCTAAAGATCATACGGTAGAGAAGTCTCGTCCAGTATCAAAAGGTGTCGTGTGAAGTGTGGTGATGGCTAGATTGGGATAAGGTTTGCTTAGACATACAGGCTCGCTCGACAGTCCAATTGCTAGGTAAGGTTAATGCCATCGGTATCATTGAGATATCATAGAAGACATCTTGAGTTGGCCATTTGCTGAATCAGTTTGAATGATGATAACATGGAAAAGCGTAGAATGAAATTTTTTAGGTTGGGGCGGTCACTGAGTGTATGCAGTAGACGCGGTCAGGGATGTTCTGTGTTGTCGAGTATACCAAGTATTTGGTCATGATTCTATGTTCGAAATGATCTTAATATATTAAAAGTATTGATCCATTTCAAAATTATCTGGATTCAAACAGGAAGAGATTGAATTTATGTGAATTTTTTATCAAGGACAATATATAGATATATAGATATATATATATATATAAGAAAAAGTATATACCAATACTATCTAGGTATTAGGTAGGTAGGCTGGCTGTATGATGCTATCATGTCTTTAGTTCTTTTCCCAAATAAATAAATCTAATCTCTCAGATCCATTCACTATTCAAAACGGGTTGAATATAGAAGAATGAATTATACATGAATATATCTCTGTATAATAGTATAGTACATATCTCTTCGGATGTTGTCTTGCCTTTGATTTCCCTCCCAATCCAAAAACCAAGAACATCAAAAATATACAACATTTATACTTCTGGATAACCACATTAGAATTCCACAAAACGATAATACAGATATTATAATCAGAGGTCAATGCGAGGACTGACCGACTATGGAGAGTCCTTCTGGGAATGACCGGAATCTTGATGATATTCTCGATGATTTAGAGAATGGTGAGTAAATACCAGCGCGTCTTACGCGACGACACTATTACCTACATACAATCTGAGTTATAATAACGATTCAAAATACTGACTATTGATATAGCTTCACGTATTCCTGCCAAGCAACGATCGGTGAAGGTTTCAAGCCACGTGGATAAACTCTGCTTGAAAGCATATGGAGAAGGATTATCCAGCGCGTCACTGGAGAAGCTTATTGACATAATCACTCTTCCCAACGAACTTGATCAAGGGAGCATTGGAAATTTGATCAAGAATCTTTATCCAAGCAGCAAAGTTCCAGATGCAATAATCATCAAAGTAGTGGGAAGCCTGGGTCATGGACAAGCCAAACTTCCTTACGCAGCGCAGGCGGGGTTGCTAAAATGGCTAGTCCTGATCTATGATGTTTTGGAGAATAAAAAGATCTTGTCACAGCTTTATGCTGTACTATTCAACCTGCTGGATACTATCGCCCTCAGGTACTATCTACTTCTTCCAATGGTGTCAACGTTCAAGCTAACGTTCACAAGGTCACAGTTGTGTCACGTGCTTTCCCTCATCACGCGCCGAAAACACGTTCGACCATTTAGGATACAAGCATTGTATGTAGAGCAAAACTACAAGGAGGGCTCTGCTAACAAGTTTCACCAAGAATGCAATGGACCAGAAAGGCGGGTCACGATCCGGCTATGGTAGGACTCATGAGGGTATATAAAGACTATTATCCGGAAATTATCGTAGGTGATGTGGTCTCTGGAAGAGCTTCAGTGTTCACGGTAAGTTCCTATTATTCACTTATTTGCAATGCATGCGTTAAGAATGTTAGCATCCGAATCGTGAATGGCGAGAAAGGCTTGGAGAAATCCAAGAAGATCATCTTAGGAGGATAGAGAATGAGCTTGTCCTCACCCCCGGAAATTTTCGCGTATCACGAAAGTCTATCAAGGAGAGAAAGCATGGGCTCTTACCCGAAGTACATACGTCGTACGCTCAGGATGTAAGTGCTCATTTCCTGGGATAATAATTTGCTTCTAACCAATTACAAGACTGCAATTACATTAGAGGAAGTCGAGGATGTGGACGAGTTTGTTCAGAAGCTTGAGAAGATTGAGCTACCAAATCAGCTAGTAGCTGCTATTCATGATCCTTTGCTGCAGAGACTACTACATCTCAGGTCCTCTGAGGCTACGCTGCAACGCATAGATTATTGGCTTCTAGCCTTTTTCGAGGATCAACTAGAAAATGGTCGAACCTCTGAGACGCAAATATCGGATATGCTCGAAACTATTCTACGGTATACTAGATTTACCAAGGTTGGTGAATGTTCAACATGTGGGTTCCCTCTACTAACAAATAACAGACTTTACCTTCGGCATGCCTTTCCTATTTGAAGTCCTTGCTACCTTGTTGGAACGGTACAAAAAACCGTGATGTGATCCTAGAGCTGCTGAGTTACACTCCTATTGGTCATTTTGATGGTATAATTCCCAATATATGCCATTTTGAAGGCTTAGGACTAATCAAGCAGTAGACCTTTACCAAACAATATTTTGCCTACTTGAAGATGCAGTTATCGATGGCACCTACGAGTCGCAGCTTGCACTTCTCGGATTCTACAAAGCCCTGCTCAGCCAATGGACGCTCAACCTACTCTCACAGACTTCAGCATCGTCAAACTACGGCAAAGACATAGTCGTGCTCGTTAATCACGCCAATGAGCTAGCTGTTGCAATACTCCAACAATCTTCAAGCGTTTCCACTTTCTCAAGGATCCTTGATTTTTACGAAGTGAATGCATTTCTAATATCTCACCCAACCTTGACATCAAAAGTTCGCATAGCCATTCCCCCGCCTCAACTCGTTTATACACTCTACTTCAGCTCTAATTTGTCGATCGTCGCCCGCATTTGCAACATCCTCGCCATATACAAGAAAGCTTTCGAAGTGGCCATGGCTCCGCGCGCAGGTTCGACAGTATCTGGCAGTCAGTCATATCCCAAAGAATACGTCAATCATTTCAATGGCTTTCTCATGGACATCTGCAACTGTTTGTGGAGATCACGGGCATTCTACACAACAGATGTGAATGCACTCGGCTGTTTACTTCCCGAGCAGACAATGCGAGCTTTAGGTCCTTACATTTCCAAGCTGGAGACGTCCCTCTCACTAAACTCCCTATTCAGCATTTCCTACTCGCCAGCGTTATGTCATCTTGCTATCACATATGTGAGGGAATTAGAGGATCAAACCGAGGACGAAATTGAAGTAAGACACGCCGGACCAGTAACACAAGTTTCCTTGAAGCAGCTTGCAAACGACGGGGGGTTATCCGTATCATGGCAGGACTATCGATTGGGTGTTTTAAGATATTTGGAAGGCAAGGGTTTTCCCGGAGTTGGGGAATTGATGTATAACACTATGAAGCACCTCATGACTGCCAGACAAAATGCTGCATAGCAATATGGATACGACCAAGAGGAGCGCAATACACTGCATCACAGCACAGCTCCGTATAATACCGATCCCAAGATATTCATGGAAAGTTCCCGATTCAAAACATCTATTCAAATTCCCAGTCCGCCTTATTAAGCTATTACACCAATGCTAGGTGTATATTCGTCCGCTCTATCCCATCGTAATCAGTAACTCCTTGAAATCATATAAATCTGGTCATCACTGCTCCGTTTCCTCATTTCTCACATCCCATCGTGAGTATTGATACACGGCCTCCATGCTTTGCTTGTAAGTATTCGCGCCAAATCACCAAATCATAATTCCTTCCCAACCCCAACCGCAGCAGCCTTCGCAATTGTTTCCTTGACCACCGCACCTAATACCGGAGTCGCAGATGTGAGAGCAGACTTGGCGGATTCCTCTCCATTGTAGTAAAACCAGGCACGGCTTGTCAGCAATGTGATGTGTTGCGGAAGGTAAAGTGTCATGGCGATGATGACCATGCTAAAGAAAAGGAAGAGAAACGAATCTGCAGGCCAGAATATTAGCCATGTGCACTTCAATTGAAATCCCGAGAAGTAGAGCGAATGGGTTGAATCAATAGAAAGTAGCCGGAGGTCGGCCGGCCGAAAGGTTCAAAAGACATACTGAATATAAATTTCTCCGTTGGTGTCAACATGTACAAGGAGAATGTGACCTGCTCAAGTATATCAGAATACGTCCTGATTGAAACTCAACGAGGCAAATACCTCATATTGATATCTCTTCCTCTGCAGCCATCGAAATGTAGATGCAAACATAGACATGATTGCCCCTTATCGTGTGATATGTAAATACTCCTTTCTCGTAGGTTTCGCCGCGGGCTTCGTCGATTATGTTCAACAGTACGGTGAGAATGGCACCACACTCTTCCAGGACTTGGTAATTCGAAAGGATTGAATCAGGTACAGACAAGAAATTGCGATGTGAAGATGGACAAGAGAGAAATGGAGAGAAGGAAAAGGCGGAGGGCGGAACTTTTTGACATTAGAGTGCCTGAAGATCAAATTTCCGGGGGGACGATAAGCCCACTATGTAACTAATAATTAATGCGATCTGATTCGCAGATTACCGAGGCCGATAACGACGATTTAATCAAACCCCTAAAGATAGATTTTGAAATTATGCTTTAATAATTTTGATGGTGTTAAAATATAAACCTTAATTTTTAAATTATATTAATTTTAATATTCTTAATTAAGTATATTAATAGTACTAATAACATTTATTATAAACTTAAATCTTTAAAAATATTTTATTTTATAATTTATATTAAAAATTATATAATTTAATATTTATAATTATCTATCGAATTATTATTTAATTTTACTAAATATAATATTAAAAACTATTTTTTTAAATTAAAAAACTTACTCGACATTTTAATATAAAATTCAAATTTTAAATAAATTTTAAACTTTTAAAAAATATTTTAATAATTATTTATTTAAAAACTTTTTATATTAAATTTATTATATAAATATTAAAAGGTATTTAAAGCTATAAGGACTTAAAATTATTAATTTATAAAACTATAGCTTTATTTGTTAAAAAGTGATTATTGATTTACTAGTTTATAATATCAAATACCTTCAAAATCTATTTTTAAGGTTTTGACAAAATCGTCGTTATTGGCCTCGGTAAGATTCAACGACTCTCCTTGTCAATTATCAATCTAAACACCCCCCAAAAAATATAAAGATCCAAATGACGTGACAATAATTTACAGTTTACAACTACGAGAATCATTTGATGGCAATCGGCGAATTGGCAAGATGTACTATGCTGCGAGGATTGCTTTCACTATTCCCCAAAGGCTCGTCCGGCCTTAACAATGTTACTGCTGCGGCGAACCCAAGCTCAAATTTCAGACGCAACATCTGTAGCACAACGCCATTATGGAAGAAGAAGATGCCCGATCGTCCAGCGCCCGTAGACGAAGCGGATTTTACAGAGGTATTCTTGCATGGCAGCGGGCCGGGAGGACAGAAAATCGTAAGCCTGCTCTTTCTCGAATCCTCAACCTAGGACCACAACTCATGCCCGCACAGAACAAAACCTCCTCCGCAGTTCAGTTAAAACATATCCCAACAGGTATGGTTCTCAAAGTTCAAGCCACGCGCTCTCGTACCCAGAATCGTAAGATCGCACGGCAAATGCTGGCGGAAAGAATTGAGTTGTTGGAGAAGGGGAAGGAGAGTAGGGTTGCGATTGTAGGGGAGACGAAAAGGAAGAAGAAGAGTAGTGCGGTGAAGAAGAGTAAGAGAAAATACCGACTTCTTGCAGAAGAAAAAGCTGCGAAGGCAGGAGAAGATAATGCTGAGGAGGAATTTGAGGATGATCTAGAAGATGGCGATGAGCAGTTAGAAGATATGGAAACTCCGGCTCAAGGATCGTCGGGGAAGAGGGGCGACCCTTGACATCAAAAATATCGCTTCAGACTATTGTGCTCATCATGATGCCATAAAACTTCCCGGGTGTCCCGGGTGTCTGAGTAGAACTGTGCTACATCGATTATGATCATGTATATCCGGATGTTTTGCCTCACATCCATCACACTTCCAGAATTCCGACATAAGAGCTGTATGCGTACGAGGTACGTAAGTATAATTGCATGGTATATGTGGCTGATGACCGGCATATCTTTAATTGCATCTACACCATGTTAACTTAGTATTTCAAATACGTCAGCTCATTGGGCCTTTTAACAGCAGCCTTGAAGCATCTTAGTTCTCGGACCAAATACGAGGGACGGAAAAGGGAGGGCGAGTTTCCATTGATACAAAACTCACATATGGATCAACTAGAGCTCTGGCATTCCAACTCGAAAGTCGGACATTCAATCCATCTCAACCTGAAATTCAGTTCCAGATTTTACCCCAAGTTGCATCTGCAATGGCAACCTCAAAGAGTTATGAAGATTAATTCCTCAACCCATCTCATGTTCTTTTTCCTCACCAGCCCTGATATATTTACAGTTCTGTCCTCACACCTATGCTCCCCTCATCACCCTCCTCCCCGAATATTACTGCCTACCTAGCTACTGGTATCCGAGGCTGGGATTCCTCAACCGGCCCACAAGATCCTGATGCCTGCCACACCACATCCGTGATCTCTCCAGCAACATCTATAATCCTATTCCCCTACTCCTTGCACCAAACCACCCTTTTATTCATATCGGCTACTCAATGGGTGGAAAATTTGCCATGCGTCTCTCTTCTCCCACCGAATCGCTTCCTTCCACCAACAGTCATCCAAAATCCAAAATCCAAAATCCCAAAACCTCATCCTCCTTGCCCGCTCCTCCTCTTCCTTTGATTCTCCCAGAAGAAATAGCTAAGCAAAAATTGACTATCCCGAGGTCTTTCTTTGATACTATTGAATTTGCTACTCTTACTTTCACCATTACTCATGTTCTCTTCTTCGCTTCGCTTCGCTTCTCCCGAACATATAATCAACACTCTAGAACTGATGCAGTAACTACGACCCAGTACGCTAAAACAGCATAATCAAAATACAGACTGAAAAAAGAGAAGATATATCAGAAGAAACCAAGAAACTCACTTTGCCAACACTGGTACTTGCTACCGAAGGCGACAAGATCAAGACTATAGAAAGAGTGAAGGAAAAACTAGGTAACTTAAACAGAGTGATAGCTGACCAAAAAAATTGATTCTGCTGGACGGGATCAGGCATTCAATCATGTTGGAGCCAGAAGAGGCGAGTCGTGAGATTGAGGGGATTGGTGTGAAGGCTTGAAGTGAAATTGGTAAGCCCAGGGAGAAAATGGAATCAACCTCTTTGTCCAAGCAGGGGGAGATAGTGTAGGGTATGGGGAAGGTAGTGAGAGAAGGACAGAAATAAGCTGTTACAACTTATTATACTCGTTGAGACCTCACCATTGTCTACACAGGAAATCCATTTGGCATGTTCATTTCATCTGGAACATGAATCCATAAAAGCAATTGACCCATTTTCAAAGGTTCGCGGCTTTTCGAACATTCAGATCTAGATTACAACCCAGACTCTTGAACATCTGGCACCAATTCATCTAAAGTTGTATTCATTTTGACTTTTATTTCCGCCTATCTGGTTCGGTAGGCTGTTTGGGTGCAAAATCGTCCGATATCCCCTTATTGCTCATCTTTGCACAAGAGACGGCTGCCGTGGGGAGTAGTTTGCTTCTATTATTTACGTAGATTATCTGTATAAAGAAAATACGCCAGCTAACCATAACCTACATGACCTGTACGCCATTCCCTCATGGACCCTTCATCCGAGTAGCACTGGTTTTGTCATTCCCCATTTCGTAGCCAAGCCAGAACTCCAAATCCATATCTTAATGTCATCCTACTCAGCCCATCTCTACCCTAGTAACTAACCCAAACACTCGGTGATCATACACCGCATCTACTCAGAAGCAGAATCAAACTCCGATTCGGCCACCTCTCTCAGTAGTGCAAAGTCAAACTTGCCATCTACTTTCGCAATCATTCCTTCTCGGATGAGATGTTGTTCAAGCGGTGCCAGATCATGGTCCGGATTTTGACTCATAACTGAGAGTACGAGACCTTGGTTTGTATCCCGTAAAGTTGAAACATAGGCTAGCAAGCCATCGAGGGTAAAACTAGAGATCGCAGCGATAGACAAATCTCGCAAGTTATTAAGGGTTGACAAACATGGTAAGATCTCATCTCCAATGCCATAGCCTGAGAAATGAAACTTTTCGAGAAGAGGCAGATTTTGTGCGAGACGTTGGATCTCGTTGCTACTAAAATACTCAAATGATTCCTGGATGGTAAGTTCCTTGAGTTTAGTGAGCTGACAGATAGATGTGACGAGGTTGTCAATATCGTCTCTGACTCTAAAGACGTCGTCCGAGCCACCTCGAAGCTCAAGGACCTCGAGGTCAGTTTGGTGAGAGATTGCTCTATGAAACGCTGCATCATTAACAAGAGCAGGGCTGGTGACTACTAATCGTCGTAATCGAATGTTGTCCCGTAAACAAACCTGCCTTAAAATGGCTGGGGCACAAACAATTCTATTTAGAACCAGTTCTCTGAGCTGCTCACAGCGTCCCAACCATTCGATTATTTCAAGAAATACGTCATTCTCTGTAGCTTCCAAGTCCAAAGTATGCTGACTGTCTTCTAGGTCAAGTGTTTCAAGAGCAGTGCAACTTCGAAGAATATTAAGATTCTTGATGGCTTCCGCATTGAGGCTCTGCAGTCTCAAGCTTTTGAGCGAATCAGAATGATTATTCATGGCAGATAAAAATGCTGGACCAACCCTGCAGTTAGACAAAACCTCGAGGGAAAGAAGACTGTTTTGTCTAAGGCCTTTTATGAACGAGGCGGGATTGTGATCGGTATCATCTGAACACACATATATGCGTATTTCGTCGAAATTAAGGCATTTTTTGGAGATCACCGTCGCTACATTCTCGTTCAAAGATTTCCCATCCCAGATAGTCATAGACTTCAGCCTCGATAAACGTCCCACCCATACTGGCAACGCAACTGATGTAATATCCCCAGAGAGGTTTTCCAATGCGACTGTTGTCTGGTTTTCGTTCGCGCGTTCGCTAACATATCTCGTGATAGATTCTCCTATTAGATTAAGAATGTTTGTAGTATTGAGTCGGACTTGCGGGCCTCTCTTGGATCGCCTTCTAGTTGTTCCATCTACACTTAAGAACTCTGCCATCTCATCAGCGAAGAAATTGTCCATCGCAGACATTCGAAAGGTACCATCCTCAAGGAGGATAGAAAGATTGGTCAAATCGAGTGAGCGTATATATAGACAATATGGGTAAGCGGTAACCCCCAGACTCGAGCGTATAATGGATTGCCATGACAATGCCCACTTCCAAGCCGCGTTGTGTTTAGAATTGCGCTTTTGTATTTTCGACCACTCAGGAGCTTCT
Source organism: Myriosclerotinia scirpicola (assembly GCA_002162505.1). Taxonomy (NCBI): domain Eukaryota; kingdom Fungi; phylum Ascomycota; class Leotiomycetes; order Helotiales; family Sclerotiniaceae; genus Myriosclerotinia; species Myriosclerotinia scirpicola. The sequence goes on from NGKG01000003.1 coordinate 2,366,703, forward strand.
CCTTCGCTACTAATGATTCTTAAGTATTCATTGTGTGATCTGTAATAGGTTAATGATAGACTCTGCAAGAGAAACGGATTCCAGGAGAGACCTACCTATATAGCCATAGTAGAGCAGAGCCAACCAATTGCTTACCGGATATGGCACAATTGAAAAGGATTCCAAATTCAAGCTGGGAACCTAACTCTTCGCAGATTTGGAGAAGTATGTCTGCTGGCAAAGTTGTGATCTTCGGTTCATCAGGTATTATCTTACGCGATGGACTTGAGATGGCAGACATCATACAGTGCAGGTGGTACAAGTTTCTTTTAAGACGACAAAAGGTGATGGACCTTCTGATTCCAAATGTATTGATCAAAGAAGAGAGAAGAGAATGATATTGATATGATATTGTGATATCCTATAATTTAATTTAATTTAATTTAAATAAAATTAAATAAAATTTAGTTATGATGTTTTTGGTTTTGGTTTTGGTTTTGGTTTCCAGTGGTTCTCTCTCTGTCTCTGTCTCTTTGTGGATGCCCGCGGGGTAACGCGTCTTTTAGGCAGGAACGCGACAGAAACCACGTGATAGCGATTTCAATTTATCTCACTTCTTCATTTGACTACCTAGTAGGTATAAACTCATACTGTACCTATCTCCATGGAAATAAATAAATTGAAATTAACTTGCAATTTTACAGTTATCATAAAACTTTCCATATAAACACAACTGTATAAACATTTGCGAGGGTTGAAAAGGTTGTTGCCATTCAGTGTGTTGCCAGTGATATTCCAATTCACCATGGCGATCCTGACTTTCACACTCACTCCAGATGCTTTGGGCAAATTTCATGATGCACTCATTTGTCTTGGAAAATTCAGTGAAACTGTATCTATTGAAGCCACTCATAGCAGGGTGGGTTAAAAGCTCCAATGATTTTATAAATTGCTAATAGCCTTCATAGCTTATTTTGACAACGCTCAACTCCACAAAGTCAGCTTATGCTTCCTTTACGTTAGTGGGAAATAAGTTCTTCTCCAAGTACCAATATACACCAGTGCGTAGTGGTCGTCAAACGCCGGAGAAGTTTAGCTGCAGGATTTACAACAAGGCATGGTTCTACAGGTCTGTACGATATCGAGGTTGTTGGCTGATTATTTGATAGGCCTTACTGGCTGTTTTTAAGGGCCGTATTGGGGGTGACGCTTCCAAGGAAAAAGATACTGCCATAGAAAGATGTGATGTCTCAATTGAGGATGGAGACAGGGTAACGAAAAGTCGTTTCATTGTGAAAATCTTATGCAGACATGGTAAATCACAGTTCATGATGGGGGATTTTATTCTTGCTAATCATCGCGCCACAATTAGGGGTCTTAAAGATTTACCGATTGAATTTCGAAGCTGTTCCCCCTTTGCATGCATTATTCTCAAGAGAAGCGGCTAATAATAGATGGTCGATCTCTTCTAAAACGCTACGCGAGTTTGCAGAGCATTTTGGGCCCGGTACTGAACAGCTCGATATTTTCTGTGCTGATGGCCGTGTGAGTCTTACCAGTTTCACAGAGAAGATCATGTCCGGGAACGGCAAGTCTCGCCTCAATCTCATAGCCCATACAAAGTACTAATCTTTCTATAGAAGTCTTGAAGCAGCCTTTGCGCACCACAATAGCCGTGGAAACATTGGAATTCGTCGAGTTCGTCGTCGAAGAGCAGCTTCACATTGTTATTAGCGTCAAAGACTTCAAATCAATCATCGCTCATGCCGGGATAACTAACACAAACATCAGAGCTTCGTACTCGAATCCTGCTAGTCCAATGCAGCTTACCTACAGCGAAGACGGAATGCAGTGTGAATTCATCCTTATGACAACAGGTGAAGCAAGGGCCGCATCTGTAACACCAGCCGCAAATGGAGGTCGAGCAGTTTCAAAAAAGCCAGCTTTAAGACAGCCCTTGGAGGCCACATCGAGTTTAAAAAGAACTAGATCAGGCTCAGAAATGGCTCCACCGGTTGGTCCAGCACCAATTCTGGCTCGAGAAAACACAAGGAGAAAGATTTCTAGGCCATCACCACCACCTCCGCAGCCTAGCATCCAATCGCAAGCGCTTTTCTTGCCAGCAGATGACGATCGCAGATGGGACCCGGTCGATTACGAGGATGAAGACAATGAGATGTTGTTATGGGATGCAAATGTAGACGTGAGTTTGGTAAACATCTGCTCGTAGGCCATTTCTAATACTTCACAGGGATCTTCAACTAGTGATCCAAGTCGCCGATTACAAGAGACTCAAGACAAGAGTAACCCCGAGGGTCCAGAGGTTCTCAACGAAAAACATATAACCGTACCCACACAACGTGTGGAACCAACTCAGCGGTTATCACAAGTGAGTTCCCTAATTTGATACTCAGAAAATTTACTAATCGTATTAGGTTCGTGGTCTGTTTGACGAGTGATATCTAGAGATGACTTGAAGAATACAGCGTTTATTCTCATACTCATAAGTGAGTTGCTAAGGTAAATCGGAGTTTCGGCCTCAACCTTGCAGGCAGCTCGTGAGAATAATGCTTTGCCCATCTTAGTTCAGCAATCATGAGCCTATGCAAATCCAGCTAGTAGCATATCCCGCACCGATATATGAGATTTTTGCTCCCGGTGGCAAGTATTTAGAATATGCTACCACGTTCCAGGTTCCCTTTACATCTCCATCTTTGGTTTTTGGTCCGCAATTACCGTGCTCACCCCATCCCCATGCACAGACTTCGCCGTCTATGGTGAGTGCCAGGCCATGCTCACTTCCAATAGCGATTTGACGAACTGGTGGTAATTTTGGTGGAGCCAATTGCCCATGATCGTCTCTTCCCCAAGACATGAGAGCTTTGTTTTTCTGTAATAGTAGAATACTTCCCCAGGTACTGCCAACATCAGTCCATTCCGATACTTTGTCCGGTGCTGAAGATCTAATGTTCCATTTGTCAGACCCCAAAATCTTATATTGACCACTCGAAGACTCTCCCAAAATACATGTGAACTCTCTTCCGCAGGTGGCTCTAACAGCTTTCAATCCAAGACCTTCGATCTTGCGAGGGGAATACACTTTTCCCTCAGGTTGACCAAGTTGTCCTTTTCGGCCACTCCCCCAACCATAAACGTCCCCATTACTTAAGACAACCACCACATGACTGAGAGATGTGGCAAGATCGACAACTTCCAGACCAGAGGGAGGAAAATTTTCAATCAATTGAGGTTTGGAAGATCGAAACAAGAACTCCCCCTGACCTAATTCCCCTTGATTTCCTGTTCCAAAGCAGTACATCTTCGTTGCATGACCATCTTCATCTTGCTGAACAATAATAGATGATTCCCAAGTTGCTGCACAAAACACTACAGGTGCATCATTGACCGAGGAACTATCTGAAAGCTTCACACGTCGAAATTCTGATTCGGCAGGATGCGAATCTGGAGTGAGACCACAAGCTCCGCTGGACGAATCGCCGGAACAGTATAATTTACCCGTCGTCGATAGTAAGAGTGTGTGATTTCCTCCAGCTCTGATTTGTTGGACTCCTTCGGGATAATCGCCATCGAAAAGTACTGGTTGGGGAACTGATACATCTTCTTCATGACCGATTCCCAGTTGGCTTGAACCATTTGAGCCCAGGGCATAAATTGTGGACATGGTTGAATATCGAGTTCTTAGAGAAAAGTGGTATCGTTTTTGGCTATTGAAGTTTGAAGACCTGAGCCACCTAGAAAAACTAGGCATGAGCCACCTAGAAAAACTAGGCATACTTCAATAACAAATTTATTTCAAGATCTTACCCTGTCAAATTATTACAAATGAGTAGTAGATCACCTAAGTTGACTGAGTTGATTGAGAGGGGTTGACTGAGTTGATTGAGAGGGGTTGATTTCATTTCGATATCAGTGGATGTCAAAATTTAATAGCACGTGATATAAATATCAACAAGGGTCCCTAGCTAGTGATATTAAGCGAAGCAGTTTTCACACATCCATTTTTCCCGATATTTTTTTTTTCCGTTCTCAATTGACTTCCTTTCGACACGACAACTTCGAAATCGCCAATCCGCCACGATGTCTGCCACGTAAGAACCTTCTCTAATTCTTTCGAAGAGTTGATCGATTGTGTTGGATTCAGATATGGTCGCGTTCCTCTCGAAAGCTGGAACCTGAAATGGTTTCCAGCTCGAACTGTCCTAAGCTTCTCCCTCGTTGATTCAGATCTATTGATTTGCACTTCGAGAGATGTAGCATGGGGTCTTGAGGTTGAAGATGAAAATCTTCTCCTCTAAAACAATTGCCGCACATGAATGAAAGTTTCAGTGGTTCCTTTTCAAGGATCACGAAAACATTCAATAATGCTGTGCATACTTCTTGGTCTTTATTGACCAAGGTCTTGTCGGATGAGAATAATTGTCAATTGGGTTCTGCGACTCTACCTTCGTGGGAAGAGGAGTCGTTTGAGATAATTACAATTTTCACCGATCAAAATCATAACAGTCGAGTCTGCCTTTTGCGAGAATGCTGCGCTATAGCTGCAATTCCCTCTCGGCGCTCTTCTCCATACATATGTATGCGGGACACAAGACTAATATTTGATATAGAACCACCCCAACCGCCCAGCAAGTTCTCATCCCTGAGACTCTCTTGAAGAAGCGCAAGAGTCAAGCCAAGGAGAGAGAGGCACGAGCTGCTGACATCGAGAAGGTCAAGAAGGTACGCTACGAACCCATCCCTACACTACATGGCATGTGTTACTTTATATGATGCATAAACAACCATGTTTGCGACTAGACTAAATGTCGATGTTGTCCAAATTAACCATCTTTCGGGTCTGACAAAAGTTAAACACATGCCATTGGTATTCACATCTATATATGATCTCGACGCTAATCATTTGTGTCAAATAGGCCAACAAGGAGAAGCGTGGTGTCATCTTCAAGCGTGCCGAGAAGTACGTCAAGGAGTACCGCGATGAGGAGCGTGAGAAGATCCGTCTTGCCCGTGTCGCCAAGCAATCTGGTTCTTTCTACATCCCAGCTGAGCCCAAGTTGGTCTTCGTTATCCGTATCAAGGGTATCAACAAGATTGCACCAAAGCCCCGCAAGATCCTCCAGCTCCTCCGTCTTCTTCAAATCAACAACGGTGTCTTTGTCCGCATGACCAAGGCTACCCTCGAGATGCTTAAGGTTGTTGAGCCATGGATCGCCTATGGTTACCCCAACCTTAAGACCGTCCGCGAGCTCATCTACAAGCGCGGATACGGAAAGGTCGACAAGCAACGTATTGCTCTTACCGACAACTCTATCATCGAGGCCAATCTTGGCAAGTACGGTATCGTCTGTATGGAAGATTTGATCCACGAGATCTTCACCGTCGGCCCCAACTTCAAGCAAGCCGCCAACTTCCTCTGGCCATTCAAGCTCAGCAACCCAACTGGTGGTTTCCGCCCAAGAAAGTTCAACCACTACGTTCTTGGTGGTGACCTCGGTAACCGTGAGGAGAAGATCAACGCTTTGGTTAGACAAATGAACTAAAGCAGGGGACGGGAATGGGGGTATTTTCTTTGGCTTAGCGTTTACTGGCATGTATGGCGTATAAGAACCCAAAAGAATGATACACTTCTATGAAATAATTGATACCATTTTTGATTTTACTGCGCAAAAAAACTCATCACTAGTCATCGTTCCACCCGTGCTGTTCCTTTTCTTGTGTACGTGGTTAATGTTATTGTAAGCCCTTTCTCTTCAAGAACCTTGCGCAGCTAGGAACAGATTGTTCTCGATATCTATAAACTCTCAAGCCCAGCTTCCCAAAATCTTCCTCTTCTCATCTCTACCGGCTCCTTTTCTGATCCCTACCGGACGTGCCACAGGTCAAGATTTCAAATGTCTCCAGTGGCATAGCACAGTACTGATTAACTTCCGACTAAACAGTTTCCCACAGTGAAGAAATCGGAGGCGTATACTGCATGAAAGCACATGTAATGGCCATATACAAGATCATATATTGAGGAATCTCTATCAAACCATGTCCTTGTGGACCCTGACTGCTCTGCTTCTCTACATGATATCATCGCAGTATACCGCGCCATTCGTGCTAAACCCAAAATCAAATGGTATATCATAATAGAAACTTGGTATATCATGTTGAAAATGCCCTTTCGTATCCGGTATTTATATATTGTGCACCCGCCATCCCTCTTCAAACTTAGAACTTGATATCAAAACTGGTTCCGCAACCACAGCTGCTCGTCGCAGCCGGATTGTCCATGATCTTAAACTCCGCGCCTATTAACTTGACTTCATAATCTATCTTGCTACCCTTCAAAGCATCTAGACTGAAAACATCCATAACGACGTTGGCGTGGGATTGATCACTAATATAACTGAATACTGTATCGTCTTCGCGAAGATCCATTGTGGCTGAGGTATTTGCGGACGAGGTGGGAATGGTATTTGGATTTTCGGGTGAGGTATTGAGGGAGGGGGTAGAGGTCGAGGTAGATGAAGGCATTGCGTTGGGATCTGCGGGTGAAGTGTTGAGAGCGGGAGACGATTCCTTTTGGACATTATTTTTTGAGAAAATATCTCGGGAGATATTGGCTGGGAGGTCGCATAAAGACATCACATATTGGAAGCCGTGGCAACCCCCCGATTGGACTTCGACTCGCAGGGCAAGGTTAGGATTGTTTTCTTTCATTCGGAGTTGTTGTAGACGCTGTGAATAAACGGTTATTCCATGATTCGAGCTATCGATGTTGAAGGGCGCAGGAAGGTGAAAGTCAATGATACATACATCTGCAGCACGCTGAGTGATTTCAATCTTCTGCTCCGTGCCATCATCATTCTTTTGTGGATTAAATGTAGTGACGGTAGTTTTCCGTGCCCCGGTGCTCGAGAAATATCTGGCTGAAGTTCCTTCTATCCCATTCCGCTTGCAATCATATGCCGCTTGTGTGGGAGCACGTAAACGTGGAGCCAAAAAGTCGAAGATTGGACGTGGGGGGTTTGGGTGGAATGATCGAGCTGTTGTGGCGGTCTTGATAAATCCTTGAACTATTGATGTGGGAGTGGTGGATGTAAGCCTAGCACATCTTCGTGTAATAGAACGGGTTGCCATGATTAGCAGAAGTCAGAGGCACTATGTTGGGATGGAGATGGAAGGGTCGGGAGTCTATGAAGTTCATGAGTTATAACTTATAATAATCCAAAAGTTAGGAGCATGGATTGCATTGCTCAGCGATGGCGGTGAGGGGGGGGCAAAATTTACCTCACTATAACTGCCGTAGTTTTACCGATAGACATATGAAAATTTAGGTAATTTTCTAGGCCAACAGCAGACCTCACCAGGTCAAGTAAAATTCATTCATATCATAGGTATTCATCACTTTCATAATAGAAGGGATATGTATCTAGCGCCTCTCCCGAGGTCTCTTTCTATCACTTTTGAGCATTTTATGTATTACCTACCACATGATTGATTACCAAGCATATTGATGGCACCGCAACCAAAGTGTGAGACCTTTGAAGCTTGGCTCGGTTCATACTCGCTTTCATCTTGGCTTTCATGAATCCGAGATGCCCCATACATAACTCGCATTCATCCTTGACTTTCATGAATCCGAGATGCATACAACTTGTGTTGCTGTGATGAATGCGATTATATATATCAGGTAAACGTTCTACTTTGAAATGTAAGTTTTCATTCACATTACAAAACTCTCTTTTTCTCAACTCCCATCCTATTCACACAAGGCGGTAACGTCTAGACCTTGTGAAGTTACTTTTCTACAATACCCGAAAGATAATTCTAAGGGAGTAGCACTATGGTCGCCATCAAAACCATTCGGGCTTCAAATGCCACATTCAAAGCTACGAGTCCCCCTGGCGTGGTTGCTATTTTTGCAGGTGCAACATCAGGTATCGGTATGGGTACTTTGAAAGCATTCATCAGGAACGCAAATGCCCCCAGGGCATATATTATTGGAAGATCCAAATCAGCTGCAGATCATCTGCTCAAAGACCTTAGACGTTCAAATCCATCAGCAACACTAAATTTTCTTCAAGGCGAGATATCTCTGATCAAAGAAGTGGATAGACTGTGCGATGAGATCAAGAGCAAAGAGAAGAAGGCGGATTTCGTATTCCTGAGTGCGGGCTATTTGTCATTTGATGGCCGGACTGGTATGTACTCATTATTGCCTCTCTTCTCTCCATCATGTATTGATATTATCAGAATCATCTGAAGGAATCGACATTCCTAGTTCTCTCCGTTACTATTCCCGTCTCCGCTTTGTTTACAATCTACTTCCCCTCCTACAAGCCGCGTCTAATCCCCATGTCATTTCGATATTGGCGGGTGGTCAAGAAAAGGCTATCGACCTCAAGGATCTGGAAGTCAAACAGAACTTTAGCATGATCAAAGCTGCTGGAAGTGCAACAACTCAAAACACTCTAGCTTTCGAGGCACTTGCGAAATCTAATCCTGGAATATCTTTCATTCATAAGTATCCCGGATTTGTGGATACTGGAGTGGTTGGTAGATTAATGTCTTCTGCTACGGGAATCTATGCTATTCCAGCAACTTTCTTCACATGGGTTGTGTTGCCTATTCTCAACCTGTTTGCGACGAGTGTAGAGGAAGCGGGGGAAAGAGGACTCTTCTTAGCTACTAGCGCGAGGTATCCTCCCGCCGAACCAAGAGAAGGAATTATTCCAGGAGTGGAACCACCAACGGGTGTGGAGATTGCGAGAAGTTCGGTAGTCGGTGAGAATGGAAGGTCAAATGGAGTTTACAGGCTTGGGGCAGATGATGAGAGTGCACCTGATGGTAATGTCTTACCGGGTTACAGAAAGGACAATGCGGAACAGACTGTTTGGGAGAGCACAGTGGGCGTTTGGGAGAGAGCTTTGGAAAGGACATGATGGCTCCTGGGGAGGGTTGATGTCGAGGATCGATGGGTCTGTAGATAGATTTGGCGTTATGATTTGATTTTGTATATAAGTTGGGGATATACTCGAAGAGATTTAACGAGGAAGTTCGAACCTTATCAAAAGAAGCTCTGGAATCAAATGTTCAGTGTAGATTAGATCAGGATAATCAAAAATGTGTGAGTTAATACGTTGATAAAACCTCGATATGCCCCAAATGAAGTTTGATGTAGCTAATAAAGCCATGAAATTTCCAAGTGAGGGCATGAAAGACTACTGTAGAGATTCAGTAACAGCGAGAGTGAAAGCGAATCTAAACCATTGTAGTCTGTAGAGTCAAAAGTCTTTGGACTACCTAATCCAAGTTCTGATATTGTAGGTTCATGACATTTACAAAGCAAATTCTCAACCATCACCTACCTATACTATATATGCATCGTAGTCGTAATTCCCAAATAGAGCAGCTCCATACTACCTACCTACCTACCTACTTAACAAAACGAAATATATTAATTACATTATCCAACCCCTCCAGAGCTCCCTGACCAACATACTGTACATTAGCACTTTTCTACAAGACTTGGTCTTTGGGTAATTTTTACTCATATGTTCGAATACACTTTGCAATTCTCAATTCGCAATTCGCATTTCGCAATCCGCAATTCGCAATTTACACTCCGCAATTCACCACAAACCCCCCTTAAATAAAATCAATAGAACGAATCATCGGCGAGAAAGTCCACTTCTTATTAACCAGCAACGTGATTCGTCATAGAGTACTAATTGCAATATATGCTGCGAGAAAGAAATTATCCAATAAATGATAGATGATAGATCTGATGAAATTGATTATAGTTTATTAGATTACATATTGTTGGAATTTAAGAAGGGGGTATATATATCAAGTATGTTTTATTGTTTCCTTTTTTGATAAGATATTTATCTCCCCGGGCGGGCCATCATTGAAAATACAGTATACAGTAGTATACAGTATACAGTATAATATCGTCAAGAATACCTGGCATGATATAATCTCTCTCGAGTCTGTCTCGAATGAGATAGGTAGATCATCCAACAGAATTTCGAGGACAGTTCGAGGACTAATCATATTAATCAGTGTCACCGGGACTCCCTACTTTATTTGAGACCGTTCAAGTAGATACAACATGTTTAGTTAACCATTCAAGATGAATCTTGAATGCTTGAATCCTTTTATATATTATTGATAGTTGAAATCGAGAACCGTCCTTCTCTTCAGAGTATGAACTATTCAATTCATCCAAGGATCGAAGAGTCCATGCAATTTATTAATTACCCAAGTCCCAAGCATTGACTCAAACCAATACCAATCTAGGGATACTTTTAACAATTTGAATTCAAAATAAACTCAAAATTTGTAATTCTAGTCCCAAATTCCTCGCAAAGTCTACCTAGTATTTGTTGAAACCAAGATTCTCGGGGCAAACATTGTCCTACGTATTGAATGGCATGTGACCCTAAAAGTATCATGATTCGATTTTCCGAGACTGAGTTCTAGTATCCAAAAATCGCGGATCTGTGAGGAGATCTCTACGAGCTGGGGTTTAATAATCACCTGTATGACTCGAAAGAATCTGATATAAATCTGTTGAAATGGCGCCATTATCTAAATGCAACGAGCATCACACTCGACATACTATCAGTAGTCACCACCCAAAACAAATCAAAACAATACCGTGAAAAATACAAAACACATGTGGCACAAAATCCCATAGTATATTGGGCACCAAAATCCCCAGATGAATAAAAAGCAAACACGAATTCCCTTACCTGGTTCCAATCTCTCATAAAGCCACCACCTTACTCCCAAAGCCCTACGATTAGCTATAGCAGGAAACTTCTCCCAGATTGTACATGCATACATAATCTCCCGTCACACCGAGACACACCGACGAATCCATGCATAATCTCTGCTTTTCACGTTGCGGAGCATAGATGACCATACATACTATACATACGTGCCTGTACACACGAACCATCTGGACTTTTGTTCTCCTTATCCGTGCATATGTTCGCCTTGCGAGGTTATGGTCGTGGCTCACTGATGCCATTATGCACGCGTCCTGCTTCCTATTCTCCTATTCTCCTTTTATCCATAGGTAGTGGCTTGAGTATGTAGGACAGTTTGCCCGGAACGCTTGGCGAGGATGTTGTACGACTTTTGGTCAACCTTGGAACAATACAAGATCTTGAATGTGGCGACTTACACGTGATAAAACAGGTGATTGTCTGAAGTGGGAGGTTGACTTGGACTAGACTTGTCCAGAGCAGCATACCCAGTAAATTTGATACCGAGAAAAAGTTTCAATCAATCGGAAGTCTTCAAATCAGGTGGAAATCATAAAGTCAGACACGATTGAATTGTACAGAGACTGTGGTGAGAACTATTCGAGGATACCTCAGGACTGATAACCAGTTCACTCGAAACATGGAGACAGAATCTTCAATCGACTTGATTATCTCTCATGTGGTCATCTCCAATTCCCGAGTGCCTTCAGCAGACACCTCCCCGAGCTTTGCCTTCCAAGCGACATCCATTGCTTCCTCAAACGCCACCACGAATTTCCATACGTCCTCGAAGCTATTGTAGAGAGGAGCTGGCGCCACTCTTATCACATTTGGTTGTCTCTCATCCACGACCACTCCCCTCAATTCCAGCTCTTTCATAACTACATCCAACAATCCATCGGCCAATTGAAGACTCAGTTGAGCACCCCTCTGCTCCCTATCCCGAGGTGTGATAATGGAGAATCTTTCTTTTTCGTAGACTGCCGTACCTAGGAGCAAGTCTTCCAAATAAGCGGTGATCTTCACGGATTTAGCCCTTAAAACTTCCATTCCACCGGCAAGTTTGAATATCTCCAGTGATGCATTCAGACTTGTGATATCTAAAACACTCGGATTACTCAATTGAAACCCCGCAGCGCCCGCAATCGGGACGAAGCGGTTTTCCATGGTGAATCTCGTATTTTTGTCATTACCCCACCATCCACTTAATCTATTCACAAACCCTGGCCCCTCATCTGTGCTCTGTGATGAATCGGATACTTGAGTGTTCCTGTCATGAATAAACATTCCACCAATGCAACCTGGCCCCGAGTTTAGATATTTGTAAGTGCACCACGCGGCTGCGTCGACGTCCCAATCATGAAGGTAGAGTGGGACGTTTCCAACTGCGTGAGCGAGATCCCAAACGACGAATATACCGTAATCTCGAGCCGTGCGTGTGATGAGGGGTATATCAAATAATTGACCCGTGTAAAATTGGATCCCTGGGAGAATCAGAAGGGCTGTATCTTTAGCATGGGTTTCAATGGATTTGAGTATGTAATCGGTTGAAAGTGTTGGTTCGGCAATCGAATGTGACTCTAGTGTAATCATCGATGTAGCAGGTGAGAGGTTATGATGTCGAATCTGCGACTCTACGGCGTACTGTACATTATTTAGCCGGCATGAACCATTGGTGACGAGTGCAAATAGGGGCGACTCACGTGATCAGATGGGAATGCCTTGCTTTCCAATATGATTTTATGCCTGCCATTAATATCAGGTTTGTAAAATGCGGACATGAGGAGATGTAAATTAGCAGTCAAAGTCTGCATGACATTAACCTCCGAAGGTTGCGCGCCAACAATAGGGGCAATATTCTCCGAAGCACTTGAATCTACGTGCAGCCATGTTGGTAAAGGCGAATCAGAAAGAGGTTTGAAATGACCAAATACACCCTGAGTTGCCCAAGTCTTGAGATATTGCTCTATACGAGTAGAGGTAATACGCGGCTGTATGCCAAGTGAATTTCCACAGAGGTAGACGCAGGGATCGCCAGGAGAGGAAGTTCGAGATTCTAAGGTGCCATTTAGCTATCAAATTCCTACCTAGAGAGCTAGAGTAGAATCTCGTACCTAAACTTGACAAAGTCCTGGCTTGCAAATCAGCCGTGGAAGGAATGAGGAATTCATTTCTGATCTGACGAAGAGGATCTTGGACGTCTTGGGACACAGCAAATTCTCTGCTGCTCATGTGCTGGCTTCGTTGTCCATGCTGATCCTGTTGTTCATGACCAACATGATTCTCCGGGGAAGCCATGAAACAGAGAAACGTAATGTAATTTGAATATGCGGGTTAGCTGCGCTATTACTTAACGAACGAGGAATTTCGTTAACCTAGCGGTGTAGCATATAGCACTGTGGAGTACTATATGAAGAAATTCCGCGTTCAAATTGCGTGCCGTGCAGAGCTTAGGGGCAATATCAAACACGGTCTATCGGCGGGTATTGAATCAAGGGCCCTTTTTAGCGGCAGGTGACACAATCCGGGGTAAGAGAAACTCACACGGTCCTGGGGAAAGCTGGGGAAGTCTGAGACTCAATGGTGGAGTATTGTGTTATTGACCTTGTTGGAACTCTTTGACCCAAGCAATGGCATGGACCGATGTGTAATGAGAAATGCAAACTCTTAGTCATGAGATTCTATTGAATTCTCATTATACAATCCGGACACTGAATGACGACAGGTAATGAGAGATGAGGAAATTCGTTTGTCAAAGTCAGGAGACGGATGGACGTAAAATGAAGATCTATTGGATGAAGGGGTTGAAGTTTGAGTAAGGTTGACGTTGGAGTATGATTTCCTGGGGGTAAGAGAAATCAATTTGGGGATTAGTAAATGGCGGGGTTGAAACTTGAAGGGATTTCTTGTTGGAACTAAATTAAAAAGGGGAAAGCGTGATTAATGAGTTCCAAGGTTACCTACCTACTCTAGATTGAGTGCTTGGGTGCTTGGGTGCTTGGGTGCTTAAAGGAGGAGGAGAAGAAGAAAACTTGGAAAAATGGAAAATGATTAATGAAATCAATCCGTGCCAACCCATCAAGAATCAAGATCTAGGCTTTCCAGGTTAAGGTTAGGCTTTTAGAAACTGCGTAGGCTTTTTGTTTTTCGCTTAGGTCACCTATGCAATACTACCAGGTAGGTGACTGGTTCACTCACTCTGTTTACTATGGATCTATTTGGATATTTCGGATATATTTACTCGTATTTTGAGCTTGTTTGAATTATCATTACTATCCTTGTGGATTCTATGACATTTTTACCAAGTTTGAAGGTCATGAGAACGAATATCACGGGATCATGAGAGGGGAATTGGGGAATTGACATTCCGGCTTCGTATTTTGGAGACCCGAGATGTGAGTTGTAGTGGATCGAGATTCGAGAAGAAGGGATTATTGTTGGGTCCCCTTTGAGGTTTTGACATCTACTTCCTGTTGTGGAGGATCCGAGAGTAGAAAGTATATTTTGATATATGTACGAGGAGTAACACTATTATTCGATATGCTGTGACTCGTGAGTAAATATCCGAGTGCTGTACCCAAGGGTAAGTGGCTGGTGGGCTGGAGCTTATACGGAAGAACGGTATCGAGCATCAAACCAAAAATAGATGGAATTTTGCTTTCAGATCTCCATGTTACTAACTCGTAACCATTATTTTAATGCAATTTATTACTTTGTTAGACTTCAATAAATTCCATGTAACCTTCGTAATATAATTTGATTATTTCTAGATATACTATGTATGCATTCTAAACCCCCTCGAGTATCTAGAGTCTAGACATATATGAATGAAGGAGATTGTTAAGTTTAACCCCTTTTGAGTAAATCAAATGATAAAAATAGCCATTCTTCTGGAAGAGATATGGAACATTGAGATCCCCAAGTCACCTGGATAATAATAATTCGGATAATGAGGGGGAAAAGATAGATATCTGACCTGACCTGACCTGCTAGCTTAGCCTAGACTAATAAAAGTATCATATCCCTTTAAGCCACACTGCCACCGCACTGGATATCGAGGGTGCGAGGGTCAACTAACTTACCCATCTAGGTAGCTCATAAGGTTACAATTCCTGTAATATGTGCCTCGAATAACCGCTTACCGACTAGCAATAATGGCGGGATCCATGAATGCCAGCTTACCACTAATTGGGGAAGGGAGGGTAGATGAGCGTAGACGCTGAATTTGATCGATTATCTTTCCTGTACCTTACACCTTACTAGATCGACAGGTACCACCAAAATAATCCCGTCCGAACGACACAAGCTCGTTGTTGCATCAGATCCTGACCTGACCAACTGAACCATACCAAAAGAATCAACGATGGAGAAAATCAATGCAATCAACCACTACTGCATGAGGGATGAGGGATGAGGCATGAGGCATGAGGCATGAGGCATGAGGCATGAGGGGAAAAAATGGAAAGCCCTCATTCTTGAAACTTTTATTACTCAATTGAGGCTTTTATGGGTTTGTTTGAAGAATGATTTATTATAAATTGATTCAGCTACTGCTGCCATTTTGTTGCTTGGAACTATTGAAAGAGCGAGCATACATATCATCCATCCATCACACTTATACTTTTTGCCCTTCATCAAAGATACAAATAACAAGAGCTTCCTCCTGTCTATTTTGTCTCAGATTGTTCTTTCCCCTTTATCTCTCTTCTTATCTTTAGCAGTGACAATCGCATTGTGCATATATCGCTCAACGCAAGGAATGTAAGAAGAAAGAAAGAAAGACAAACGAACTATTAATCCTACTTCACTGCCACCGCCTTACCAACAAGACCAGCCAGTCTACCGTGTTCCAGGTCATCTTCAATACCCAAAAGATAAGACCATATTCACCCCCTGGAATATACTCATCATCATCAACATCATCAAAATCATCAGCCCTGTCCAGTACGTACCAACACCGAAGTTAAAGTTCCGCTGCTGTATTCAAGATCTCATCTAATTTGAATGACTACCTAGTAGGTCTACGGCGAAGACACGTACCAACGAAAAGTCTTTATTCATCCTTTTGCAGTAACCAATTCGTCATACAGCTTCTAGATCTCCCAATTATATTTGTATCCACCTCTTGAGCCGCCTTCAAATTCACTCAATCTCTTGAATCCAACCGTTCCTAGCCGGGAGCCTGTCAATCAAGAGTGCATGTGAGGTACTTTTATGATTTCAATATTTCGCTACTCCAGTACCCTTTAAAACCGAACACAATCAGTGGCCACCTTCAAAAGTACCTCTTTTGAATCAACATCTTTTGAAGTACCACCAACAACACCTTTCTCACACAATTTGTGTTGGTGTATGTTATACAAAGCTTTATCTATCAGGTACGTTTATCCATGGCGTTGCTGATCTTCCATTCCTTATTTTCAAACCCACATAAATATCCTTCCTTATCGCTTCATATCAAAAATAAACGCCCCCGTTTCCATGGGCTTGGCACGTTTTGGTTCCCTTCCCACCAAACTTTCAAGATCTAGAAAGTTCAAACTTCTGTCTCAAACAACAGCCCCCCCGGACTGTTCTAAGATCAGGGTTGGTGTGGAGTGGAACTGACTGATAAGCATCCTTCCATTCCCTATCAATGCTGGCAATGCAAGTAATACAAAATATTGAAGCGGTCAAGGAATCAAGGAGTTGGTTGTCACCATGATTGCTCACTCATATTTCATCCATTGACCCTACCATAACAGCTTGCTGATATAGATATGCATTGAATACCCCCTTCACTTCACTTCACTTCACTTCCCTTCCCTTCTTTGATTTCTATTCTATTCCTTTTCCTTTTTATCCCTTCTCAAAAATTTACCTTGAAACGTCATTCTCTACATCACAACCCCTAGTCACAATGGCTACGGTTCTCCCCCCCATCAATACTGATTCAATGGGTGCTTCTCAGCAGTTTCCAACATACGACGAAGAATCCTTTTCCACCACTGAAGACAACATGGCTACTATCAGTAGTTCAACGCCCCGTTCTCCCCATAAATTGGTGGAGCAAATAATCCGAACTCCTGGTCGACAACCTTCACCACAACCAACACATTTCAACGTTGCCAACAGAAATGGCAACGGCAATGGACACCGAGTCTTACGCTCTGCAACTGTCGGATATGTTGCTCCAGAATTCAAAGGCAGGACAGAACAAATGAGTAAAGGTAAGTCATCTTCAGCCCTGAGAGCTATGCAAATCTAACTCCGTAAAGTGAGAGAACAGATCAAGGCAATGAAATGGATACCAGGAGAACTCATTGATGCACAATTGGAGTGGTTTTACAATGAACTCGGAATCGATGATGTCTACTTTCAAACCGAAAGTGTCGAGGCCGTTGTCAGTAACATCACGTCGCTATATGCTGCTAAAGTTGCTGCATTTGCTCGGGAGGACAAACGTCAAGAGATCCGATTGGACATGGAATCTTCAGATCATGCCATATACATTGACACCAGCGAACCCGGTATCAGTGCAATTGGTGGCCCACGATACGAGCACAGACTAGAGGCCAAATACTTGGATA
This sequence comes from Myriosclerotinia scirpicola, assembly GCA_002162505.1. NCBI lineage: Eukaryota > Fungi > Ascomycota > Leotiomycetes > Helotiales > Sclerotiniaceae > Myriosclerotinia > Myriosclerotinia scirpicola. The sequence continues at coordinate 2,384,035 of NGKG01000003.1, forward strand.
CATCCTCGAATCACACCTTTCGCATTGAAAGTTTCCGCTCCACCAGCAACTTGTATAGCGTTTCTACCCCATCAAAGTCTTCAATACGCTGTTACTTCGTTTACCAGTGTCAATTCGTTGATTCCAATCCATCACCCAACGAAACTCGCCTAGAAGTCATCAGTGATCGAATGTTCCTCGCAAAATCTACCAACAACACAAAGCAGATTTACCAAGAGATCATTGAGCTGGCTGTTTCCCGTACTGGGCCAGTTATTGAAGTCTTTGATATCGAAGACTCAATTGAGAAGAGATTGGTTGTGGCTTTCAGACGCAGAACAGCACTAGGATTGTTCAGTGCTCTGAGTGATCTTTATCATTCATACGGCGTGACAAGCTCAAGGAAATATGTCGAGCAGTTCAGCAATGGTATCACTGTGATGAGTCTATACCTCAAGCCTGCAAACAACTTGTCGAAGAAGTTCCCTACCCTTGAGCAATCCATCCATCAAATCACCAAGGAGATTTCCCTACTTTATTGTATACCACAGAACAAATTCCAGGCATTGTTTGCTAGTGGATGTCTAAGTCTTCAGGAGACAATCTATGGTCATTGCGTTTGGGTTTTTGTTCAGCACTTCCTCAATCGCTTGGGTTCTGAATACTCCTCGTTGGTATCTGCGTTGGATCCAAACAATAGTTCGCACGCTGAGATTTTATCTACCATCAAACGAAGACTACGCACCGAGACTTTTACTTCCGATTATATTCTCGAAATCATCAGCAATCACCCAGAACTTGTCCGTTCATTGTACTCTTCGTTTGCACACACACATCTTACACTGGCCCCTGGATACAGCGAGGATTCAATCCCACCTTCACCATCTGGAGAAGTTCTCAACGACAAAGAACTCAAAGAGTTAATCTCGAAGACTGTCAGCAATGAACACGAAGAAATGGTTATGACCGCATTCCGTATCTTTAACAACTCTCTCTTGAAGACCAACTTTTATACTCCTACCAAAGTTGCCTTGAGCTTCCGTCTCGATCCGTCATTCCTTCCGGAAATCGAGTATCCTCAGCCATTGTATGGCATGTTTTTGGTTATCACATCCGAGTCACGTGGATTTCACCTTCGCTTTAGAGACATCGCTAGAGGAGGCATTCGAATCGTTAAATCTCGAAACCGTGAAGCATACTCCATCAATGCTCGATCGATGTTCGACGAGAATTACGGTCTAGCAAACACTCAACAGCGCAAGAATAAGGATATCCCCGAAGGTGGTTCCAAAGGTGTTATTCTTTTAGATTCCAATCACCAAGACAAAGCCAGCGTAGCTTTCGAGAAGTACATCGATAGTATCATGGATCTTCTCCTACCACCTACATCTCCAGGCATCAAGAATCCTATCGTTGATCTTTATGGCAAGGAAGAGATTCTCTTTATGGGTCCTGATGAGAACACTGCCGACCTTGTTGATTGGGCTACTGAGCACGCTCGCAAGCGAAACGCTCCTTGGTGGAAATCATTTTTCACTGGCAAATCTCCCAAGTTAGGCGGTATACCCCATGATAGTTATGGTATGACGTCTTTGTCGGTCAGAGAATACGTCAAAGGCATCTATCGAAAGTTGGAACTTGATCCTATTAAAGTTCGAAAGATGCAAACTGGTGGCCCCGATGGAGATTTGGGAAGCAATGAGATCTTGCTTAGCAACGAAACTTATACTTCGATTGTCGATGGCAGTGGCGTCTTGGTTGATCCTCAAGGCCTCAACATTGATGAGCTCAAGCGCTTGGCCACGAAGCGTGCCATGATCTCGGAGTTTGATCTCTCAAAGCTATCGAACGAAGGCTATCGTGTTCTTGTTGACGAAACAAATGTCACCCTGCCCAATGGAGACGTCGTCAGCAATGGTACAACATTCCGCAATACTTTCCATCTCCGAGATACCGGTCTCACCGATGCCTTTGTCCCTTGCGGTGGCCGTCCAGCAGCTGTCGATCTTTCCAGTGTCAACAAGCTTATCAAAGATGGAAAGTCGACCATCCCATACATCGTCGAAGGTGCCAACCTCTTCATCACCCAAGATGCCAAGCTACGATTGGAGGAAGCAGGATGTATCCTCTTCAAGGATGCTTCCGCAAACAAGGGTGGTGTAACATCTTCATCTCTAGAGGTTCTTGCATCATTGAGTTTCGATGATCAAGGCTTCGTGGAAAACATGTGTGTAGGAAGCAATGGACAAGCTCCCGAATTCTACAAACAGTACGTCAAGGAAGTTCAAGAGACCATCAAGATGAATGCCGAGCTGGAATTCGAGGCTATCTGGCGCGAACACGAACAGACGGGAATTCCACGCAGCACTTTGAGTGACACGATTAGTGTGGCCATCACCAAACTTGACGAGGAACTGCAAACGTCTGATCTGTGGCGAGATGCGAAGTTGAGAAAATCGGTGTTGCTGGATGCGTTGCCGCAACTTTTATTGTCGAAGATTGGTCTCGAAACCATTATGGAGAGAGTAAGTTTATCTGTGGACATGGTAATATATGAGGGCTTAGCTAATATCAAACAGGTTCCTGATAACTATCTCCGCGCCATCTTTGGCAGTTATCTCGCCAGTCGCTTCGTTTATGAAGTCGGTAGCTCGCCTGGTCAATTCGCCTTTTTTGATTTCATGTCAAAGAGGTTGGCGAATGTTCGACCTCGATCTCCTTCTTTGTAGGGGTGTGGGGTAGTAGATTTTGATGATTATGGTTATGGTTATGGTTAGGGTTATGGGGATTGCGTTGCATGGAATGGAGTTGGGCTTGGGTTTTGGGTTTTGGGTTTTGACTTTTGGGGTTTTTAGGTGATGCTGACGCTGGTGATGGAGATGAAAATCTGAAGGGGAAAAGTTAAGAGTTAAGAGTAAAAGAGTAAAAGATTGGTATGGTGCGTTAGTAGCATCGCATTCTCTCGTTTTATCTTTTGGGGGGAGGGGGTTATATGGAGTTGGGTGGGGAATGAATATTATGGATTGGGTGATTGATTGGGTGATTGAGTGATGGAGGAAGGAAATAAGTGGAAGTGGAAGTAGAATTATATGAATCATTTCTTTCTTTCTTTCCTACCGCGGGGGGTGGATATCAAGGTTGCATTAAACATAGTCTTGCCTCGTATAGGTATACAATAGCAAAATAGAGTGAGGTGAAGTGAAGTGAAGGGAAGGAAAAGAAATATATTTGTCTGTCTATCTATTTGTCTGTCTATCTGTCTGTCTATCTGTCTGTCTATCTGTCTGTCTATCTGTCTGTCTATCTGTCTGTCTGTTTGTCTGTCTGTCTGTCTGTCTATCTGTCTGTTTGTCTATCTGTTTATCTATCTGTTTATCTATTTATTTATCTATCTATTTGTCTATCTATCTATTTATTTATTTATCTATTTGTTTATCTATTTATTTATCTATTTGTTTATCTCTCTATTTGTCCGTCTTTCAGACTCTTTCTATCATTCAATTTTTTTTCTTTATATTTGTTTTCTTTTGGTTTTGTTTTGGTTTTGGTTTTGGTTTTGGTTTTGGTTTTGGTTTTCATAGTAGTGCAGGATTGATTGTACACATACACATACATACACACATATATACATATACACGCGCGCGCGCGTATATGATTGTTGATGTTGATGTTGATGTTATTGTTCTTGATGTATATCCCTATCCGGTCGGGTCGGGTAGGGTCGGTAGGGTCGAGTCGGGTCACATCAGATCAGATCGGTTTGGAGATACCAGGACAGTACCGGTATAGATGGTATAGCATAGCATAGCATTGGATGGATGGGTGGGTGGTGGGTGGGTAGAAATACAGATATGAGCGAGTAGAATAAATCAAAAAATAAATTAAGAGTAAGATTTAAAGTTAGAGTTAGGTATAGAGATAGAGTTAGGTATACCTAGGTAGATAGAATTAATCACGCTACTGTAGTGATTCTACAGGTATGGAAAATAGATGCGTGCACTAGTGGGTGACTCTAATATATACCCAAAGATCAGACAGATACTTCACGAGTTATTCATTCATTCAATCATTTAGTCATCTAGTTATCTTATTTATTCCTCCATCCACTCAGCAATAAATTATCCTTCAAATCTTCAAATCCGAATCTTCTATTGATTATCAATGGTAATGGTCAAGTTTGAATGAATTATCAATCATCTACATATCCTCCCGCCGTTCCTATTCATACTTCTTTCCGTCATGAGATCATGAGATCATGAGATCATGATAATCCCCTTCCCTTCCCTTCCCTTCCCCATCCATTGTTTTCTGAAACCCCCACCAAACCCACCCCCCATCTATCTAAAACGTGTGTTTATATGTCTGTATGCCTGCATGTATGTATGTATGTATGTAATAATCATGAATATCATAACCTCATCCAACCTCCCACATCCCATCTCCCATCTCCCCAATCCCCCTCGCCCATCCCTCAGCCCTCCCCTCAAACCCTC
>NGKG01000003.1:2403000-2432522 GCA_002162505.1 Myriosclerotinia scirpicola
AGGAGGAGGGGAAGGAGGAGGAGGAGGAGGAAGGTCCAACAAGTTCTCTCTTTAAACTTCCTTTGGTGAAGAAGAAGAAGAAGAAGATAGTAAGATAGAGGGATAATGCACTTTTTAGACTTTTTTTTATATATTAATATAAATGTCAAAGTTCATCAGAATATGAATACGAAGGAATACGAAGTATTAGTTGGTTTGAAATGGAGTTTTAGAAGAGGTAGATGAAGTAGACGAACTTAGAAGAAGGATCAGTTAACATTTGATATTAAACCGAGGAGAAAACCGGTAGAATCTTTTTATCCGAAGCTTTCTATGTAATGTGAATGGGTATGGATGATATCAAAGTTAATCAATGTATGAAATGAACTCGGGATATTCAGGATGAGAAAAACTCAGTAGATGTTTCGAGACTTGAGTAAGTTGACTTGCTATACATTTTCATTTTAGTTTTTCATTGATGTTGTTGATCCTTCCCTTTGTGTCTGTTCAATACTAGGTAGTAGGTACTAGGTTTTATCGTTACAAACGTTTAATTCGAGACTCGGGAGCTTTGAAACTTTTTTTGAAGAATCACATGTCAAAGAGATTGATTTTCTCTCTTTCTTTCTTTCTCTTATCCTTGCTGTCGGTCGCCCGGTTGTTTTTTTATATCTGCTGTGGGTCGATTCTCCATTCTCCCTCCTATGTTAAGCTTATTTTCGGTAGAAGCCGTACGAATGAAGGGGTAGGTATGTATTACTTCGTACTATTTCCAGTCTAATGGGATCGGGATCAGGAACTCAACACTGATCGAAAATGACGTGTTTGTGCGTGTGTTACCCCAAGATTTAAGGAGCCAAGAGTACGAGATATCTTCATTACTTGATCATATTGGTGAAGGGGGAAAGAAAATATTATCATCTCCCCCTTTTCCATGCACGCACGCACGCACGCACGCACACACGGTACATCAATACAACTTCATTCAAGTTCAACAATACGTCCGCATCATTGTACCTGCATCAATGACCCCTCCTTCGGTATCTTTTTGTACAACAAAAGCGATTCATTTCCGAGCCGGTATCAGATATTGAGCCTTGTCCCGATTTACTAATTCCGGTATCAATACTTCTTCCTGCAGTGAAATCCACAAAAATATCCCAACATCATATCACCGCGATAGAACGTATCAATTCATCATTCAAGCTCCACGAATCACAACTGCCATGTACCTTCAATCCCAAAGTACTTCGTACTTTTTGACTTCTTCCCTCTAACTTTCCGTTTTTACTCGCACCGAGGTCAAAAACATCGACGGCACGGGGATTTTCCCCTCTCCATCTTCCTCCGCATTTTGGTCAATCCTAATTCCGGGGTAAATACTCAAAAAGGACATACTTCTCCTATCTAGGTATAATTCAGCTACGATCAAAACTCAAATCCAGGTATGATGTCCTTCTTGCATTTATACTATCTACTGAGTCGGCCCATATGCATTCCAATGACCTGTAAATACCTCTTCTGACAAGGCACAGCAGAGCTAACCTTATGTCAATTGTTTCATTCCTTTCTTTCAAGTTTCATTTACATCATCTGATGAATCAATCAATTTATTCTCAGCAACTGCAGATTTTAGTAGCTGCTTCATAGGGTACCGAATAATGCTGATCTTGAACATTACACAGGAATTGGTTTTGATGCCCAAAGATTATCTACTGCACCATGCAGAAACTTCCATTGGGGAAAGTTCCTCCGAATCAAAGTTTTGATAAAGCAATCCCATTGATTCTACGTCCATTATTTCGCGCTTATATCCTGGGTTATGCATCAAGCGCAGGTCCAAGATTATTAACTCTTTTCTTGGTTCACTTGAGTCGACATCGAAAGAATATTGATCCAAGACCGGAAGGGGAAGATCATTTTTGGAGTTCATTAGTTGGGATTTTGAAAGGAGGATTGGAGGTTCAGAGGTTTCCAACTTTTTGTGCGGCGTTAGTTGGAGGAAGTACTTTATTACAGGCACGTGAGGCGGTTATGGCAAGTGATGAGAATGCTGCTGACTTTGGCTTCAGATTCCTTTGCGAGAGGTCTTCGAAAGACTATTCGGAAATGTATCTGTCATAACGCAGCTGAGGTATGTTGGATTGATTTAACTTAACTTGGGTTTCACCGAGTGCGAGTAAGGAATAACTGAGCCCAGATTGCGATGTCATGCATCTCCTCTCAGCTTTTCATGCCTCTTGCCTCATTTTTCGTCTCAGATAGTCAGGCTGAAGAATCCGCTCTAATAAACAACTAAACAGGCTCACTCGTTACCTCTCAACCTTCATATCAGCTTACTTTAGTCTCCAACTCCTCCAATCCCGTCCCAGTAAGACTTTCACCGAGGACATTCCATGCGAAACCAAAAATGGAGTTGAATTTCGACCTACCAGATTCGCAGGAAGAACTTTGGACTTGACATTATTTGCTTTTACAAGAGCTGTCGATTGTATGGTTGGAGAATTATGGGCTAGACACAAAAACCGACGACATGTTTCTGGCAGATGGTCTAGGGTAAGATTTGTGAGCCTGAAGTTAACATGGATGAAGACTAACCCAGATATTAGCTTGATAAAATGATATCATCTTTCACAGACCCGACCCTATTTGCCACCTCTTGCGCCCTAATAATGTGGGCATTCATTTACTCACCCGCCCGTCTTCCCCGCGCTTACAACAAATGGATTAAATCCGCCGCACAAGTGGATTCCCGTCTACTGAAAGCTCTCCGATATTGTCGCTATGGCGAACTAAAATACGGTGTTGAGACTGGGAAAGCAAATCTCCTAGGAGATATGTGTAAAGACTATGGTCTACCGGAAGAATATGGAGATCCCACTAAATCCATCCCATTCCCTTGTGAATTAGTCCACATGGGTTCTGGCCCAAATTGTGAATTCCACGCATTATCGAGATTCTATAAATCTTTCCTCTGGTCTGCTTCTATGTATCTCCCACTCAACCTAGCACTCATTTTCCGTACCCCCAGGGTTTCGAAAAAAGCTCTGCTGCATGCCTTTAAATCCTCAGCTCGTTCCTCGGCTTTTCTCTCTACATTCATAACCCTCTTCTACTACGGCATCTGTCTAACCCGTACCCGCTTCGGACCCCGCATCCTCGGTACCTCACCTCACGCGTGTCAAGCTATCGATTCGGGATATTGTATCGGTACGGGGTGTTGGATGTGTGGATGGAGTGTACTGATTGAAAGCGCAAAGAGGAGGGAAGAAATGGGATTGTTTGTAGCGCCGAGAGCACTCGCGACGCTATTGCCACGGAGATATAGGTGGGAAGATCAGTGGATTGAGAGGGTCGTTTTTGCTTGGGGGGCGGCGGTGGTTTTTACTTGTGTGGGCGAGAATAGGAATGGGATTAGAGGCGTCTTGGGAAAGGTCGTTGGTGGGGTTTTGCATTCTGGTGGTGGGTTTTAGGGATGGCATGTTCTTACCGGACGGGCTATATAAACAATGAGGGTATAGAAGAATAATTACCTCATTACTCGGGTCGGTCTGATTGTAGCATTATGGCGTTTAAGTTTACATGCAAAGCATACTCTCATGGTGATATGAGATCTCATTTGCAATAATAATACTGGGAGGATTAAACTCGGCGATATTTTGATAAAATGGATTGTGGAACGGCGGTTTTAGTTAGAGTGTACCTAGGTAGATGCGCGGGGAACTATAACTCAAAAGTTCGAGTATTTCTGCACCGCTGAATGCAGGAAGCTCCACCCGGTCTACCCTACCTGCTAGCGCAAATGAATAATCGTTGGACACTGGACAGATGGTGAGTTATGAGTTGGAGATTGTTTTAGTCGCGGATCTAGTGATTTGGGCTGGGCTTGGTAGTAAAAGTCCTATAGTATCTCTCTATACAAGTGAGTGAGAGTGTTGTTAAGATTGGCAATTTGGCATCGATTTACTTGTTCGTCCTGCTAATTGGTGGGTCTAGAGGGATTTGACAGTGCTATGGAGATGGATATCCTCATCAGTGTGTCTAATAGTCCGGACTGCGGGATGGACGAAATGTTTTGAGTTGGATAGTTAAGGTTTAATCTATATTAATGCCGATGCAACATCCATAGCAGCGGCTAGTGGCTTTATCTTTTCGATGCATGTCCCGTTATTCTCTGACTAATTACTAGTAACTAAATCTAGTCTCTGGCCCATTCAAACCCCGTCCATTTATCAGGAATCACAAATTCGGGTCTGAAAACCTCAAAATTGAACTTCTTATCCTCAAACCTTCTATCGACACCTTCGTTCCCCGTCTTAGCAATGACCCTTGGCCAAGGAGCTCTCACTCTGTATGTGCCGCTCTTCCCTTTCCTTCCTTTAACCCTCACCTTCCTTAGTTCCTCCAAAGCTTCTACAATACCCGAGTTTGCTTCAAATGGACCTCGGATGATAACGAGGAGAGAGGCTAATGAGGTCATGGTCGAAAGTATCGTACATGTTTGCTGCCAGGTATCAGGGGAGAATGGTGGGGGCTGCGGGTGTGTCAATGAACCGGATGGGTTGCGGGAAAAGGTTTGGGGAGATCGGAATTGGAAGTGCAACTCGAGGTGTTGGATGGAGGCGAGGCGCTGGGGAATGATGGTGGATTGGAGGTCGGTGAGGGTGTAGTTGTGGTATGTAATGAACTTATTCTCGGTATAGAGAAGAGGAATCGCTTCATTGTAACTAAGGATTCTCTCAGAATACATCCTCTTGGAACAAGTTTTACGAGAAGAATTAAACTTACATTTTCCGGCACGTCTTCAATAAGGCAGAAAGGCTGGTGTGAGTGGATTTGGATGGAAATTGCGGCATTCCTTGGCTGTAATCAACAGGTGATTTGAGCTCTGCCTCTTCGATAACATGATGCAGTAAACGCCGATTGCCACCAAATATCGCAATCGTATGTCCACCAACAACAGATTCCCAGATTCCCATCCGAACATGTTGCGGCAACTTTGAAAACAACATACAATCCTTTTGTCGATCCTCTTTCTCGCAAATCGAAAGAGCCCTAGGTCTCTTGGTCGGAAGCGCTCTGGGTTGCTTGACGTTTCTCTCTTTGAGGAATTTCTTTTCTAGCTTCTGCGCCTCTTCTTGGGCTTTTACAAACTCTTTCGTTGGGGCGTTGGCGTCGTTCCACCATTCGTGGGCTTTTTTGGCAAGCATGATGGGGCCAACTATGGGGCCGGCGATGGCCCATGCAAGGGCATATCTTCCGAGCGTTTTGGCTGTGCCGTTTTCTTGGAAGACTTCTTTACTGGGCCAGGCGAAAGGGTTGCGGTTTTGCCTAGTGTTCATTTTGGGGATTTCGAAGAGAGAATATGGATAATTCGCCTCTGTGATGAAATATGAGAGGTTGTATAGGAGGAAGTGGTATGTAGTGTGGTACGGTATGTATAGATGTGGTGGTACAAGGCTGTCCACGGGTGCTGTTGATTTCCAAGTTGTAGGAGGAGGAGCAAATCGTTATTCCGATTATCCCGAAGATATGCCGGAATAGGTTTCGAATTGTACTCAGAAAGTTGAAGTAGCTGAAGTCATGTGTGAGGGTGTGGTGAAATCTCGAACCTGGGATACTAAGATTTGATATTAGTCAATTTTGGGCGACATATTAAATGGACGATGCTATATCGAGACTTTTGATGTTATGGGATCCCTTGGATTGCACATGCTGAAGGATGGGAGATCTACTGTCATCTTTATGATATTGAATCCTGAAGAATAAGAGTGAGTAAAGGCTTCTAATCTGAAACTTACGAATTTCAGCATTACGTCATCTAGATTTTCAGCTGAATTCAAGACTAGAGTCTAGGGTTGGCTTTATGCATAAAGGACAAGTGAATCAAAGATCTTCAGCCTTCATATATACAGGGTAGATAGTGGCTATATTTACCCGATCTGTCAGCTTCCGATCCTGCAGTCTTATTACGCGCTTCGCAATAATCACTTATTTTAAACTTTGAGGGAAAGGCCTGTCTTGTGCCTACCCGAACAACCTTACAGCTGCCCGGTATGTAGTATGTACCTAGTAAGCTGTGCCGGATCCTAAAAACGACCCTGAGTCTGCGTGCGCAAACAAACGCGCAGCAATGACTTATGTCTGGATCTCACGTGATATAATTCTTTACCGACACGATGAGACGCATTATTGTAGGGTCATGTTTCTATCAAGTTGAGGAAAGCAACAGACCTATATCAATTAGTTGCTAAATATGGAAAAGGCAAAGGTTGGATGTGTTGATATTATCTGCACGAGTCTTTACTAACTTCTGCTAGAGCTCAGAGCTGAAGTCGATTGCGAACATCGACATTCTCGGGCAGTGTTACTCAACACCATTACCTGATCTACAACTGATTTACCCGATATTTAAGTCTAATGGGCAGTTGTCGTATTCAATCAAGTGCAGACATAAATTGAGGATCTAAAACAAGGTAATCAACACCCAGCGAGCTGAAAGTTCACATCGCCCTGGGTAAAGAACAACGACGTTTAGTGGCAGATTGGATGATGATCGCGATGCGAGATGGTTCAAACATGCGGGACTTGCTCAAGCATATACCTTTACAGTGCCGAATGGCTGGTATGCTATTGCTCGCCAGGATCTGATATCTGCCGTGAGGGGTATAACAATGTCATGTTATTCTCTGCGTGTCTCTCCATCTGACTTATCTCCTTCAACTTATTGGGTGTGTTATAGCTCCTTCAAGGCGTCATATGATATGGAAATCCTGGAGATAACATCATGGATTTCATAAGTATAACCAACCGAAGGTTGATCCCTTCTGGTTTACACAGCCTGCTAAACTCTTTCGCCGTCACCACGGTCTAATAATAATGAACTCTCGGTTTCTCTTCGATTTCGCCACAACCTCACAGGTTTCCTGATCATATCATTGGATCTTGAGACTCTTTGATCACAAGTTTATCCTGATTTAAACTCCATTTCGCGTAGGTAGGCACAGTCATCTCATCTCGCGGCATAATCTTACATCTGGGTTTACAGATTTACCCCCACCCCGCTTAATCGAAGTAACAATGGAATCCTACATGCAGGGCCGAGGGCACGAAAGTCTCACGTATACCCGTGGACCCCAGCATGCTTTATTTGTAGATTTTTTCAAAACTACAGCGTCTATACTAAAATAAGTCGGTAAGTCAAGGTGCAAGGTACTGAGCCAACTGATGCTTGGTCGCATTTCATACTGGCAGTAGGTTACTATATATAACTTTTGGTCTCTCTCATGGAATGATCTTCACAACCAGCTTCTTCTCTGAAGTTGATACCGTGATTTCCTTCCTTAAATTCTTCACTTCATATCATTCTGGTCAATAGTTCACTCTTTTACCCAATTTCAGGATGTTTCCCACATCCGGTCCAAGCATGTCCACCAAAATGCAACTCTCTCTCCTTTCCTTGTCAGCATATGTCCTTAAGATTCAAGCAGCAATGTACTATGATCAAGCATCCTGTGCCGGTAAGTTCATATTCCACCTATACCGATTCAGATACTGATATGAAGACTAGCACATACATCGATTCTTATTGATAATGGTATGGTACCAGCCATTCGACTCGTGAACGGTGCTATTGAAGCCATTGGAAGCGCCAGTGGTACCAGCTCCTGGTCATTTCCGAACGTTGAGGCACGGGACCTTGCAGGTCGAATCTTTGGCAAGCTAGAAATCTTCAAATACAACCCTACAAAAAGTAATCTTATCTTGCCTGGCATCAGATATGGTTATTAACCTGGGGTTTTAGACAGCTTTCGATACATAGCCGACCACTATCAGCCTGCAACAAGTGGGATCGCGATAACCGCAAGTAGCACCAGTAATGCAATAGGTCAAGGGGATGTATTGTTTTACTGCGACATGGCGAGACTTAACAAAGTTACCGAAGATGTAGATGGCAAGCAAACAACACTTTACCGATCTTCGACGGATGATCGCGAAACATGGACCGCCAGTGATTACAGCGGCTGCAGTTCAAATCACGTTACATTCGGAATTTGGGGTACCCTGGCTACCACCCAGCAAGATGCTACCCCCTACGCCATCATACAAATTTGCCCTTGGTTCCTCAAACAAGTAGGTCCTTGCATAATTTTGGTTGGGTTTTCTTATTCAGAGAACTTTATAAGTGATTTAATATGGAAGGCTAACGATCAATCTAATTCCAGGAAGAGACTCGCAAGTTCCACACTGTATATGGTTTGCCAAGATATTGGTGGTATTCTCTTTTGGAAAAAGTATCATATTGGGGGCAAAAGATTGTTTTCATGCACCCGAAGCCAGTTGATCTTGTAAATTTATGGGATGTGACTATGGTTCACGAGGTTTGTTACTACCATGACCCTTTCCACTTGGTATTGAACTGAGACTCAACCAGCTTACCCATGCCGTGGTACCCAATGGAGAAGCTGTTACTTCTGCAACTAGATTAGTTTCTACAACCGATGCCGGCGGTCCCAGCGCAGCGTATGGCTGGTACAATATATACAATATGAGACAGGAACTTTCCTTCAACGCAGGTATGTTACAGCTTGGTTCCCTTGTCGATTACAGGACCCTCGGCTAAAAATGCGATCAGATTCGCTAGCGTATTTCGCTGTTGGTGCCCAGCAACTTGGGACCGGCACTCGCATAAACTCGGATGGCTCGCTCTCGGCGCTTGCGGGAGGCAATGTGGATCTATCGCAAAATAACAATGTCATTGTTGACAGTACTTGGGAACCGGTTCGAATGCGCATACGAGGAGAACATTCGCATCCGATTCGCCAATATGGCGGCTATCAAAGCCAAGTAGTATCAAGCGCAGTCTCAAGCGCAGTGTCAAGCGTAATATCAAAGAGTACTGTAATAAGTAGTACTGGTCGGCCACTGACTTCAGTCACGTCTCAAGTTTCGGGCAGTACTTCGCGATCATCAAATGGAATTCAAGCTTCAAAATCGACTGTCACATCGACCAGTGGTACTGGCGTGTCGAAAAGTTCACTCATTCCAACAGCTTCATCAACCGAATGTACCTCACGATCATTGACCTCAAGTGCATCCTCGGTTTCAAAATCAGCATCGAATTCGATTATCTCACGATCATTGACCTCAAGTGCGTCCTCAATTTCAAAATCAGCATCGAATTCAATTAATCCCACCAGTTTGGCAACTTCAAAGACTAGCAGTGTTTCCCGCTCGTTGTCTTCAAGTGGAACCCAGGTTTCGCAATCGAGATCCGCCTCGTTCAGTGGGACCGTTTCTTCCATTCGTAATTTGACATCGTCAACTGTCTCCAGAAGCTCTTCGATTGGAAGCCTTACGTCACCGACTGTCTCCAAAAGCTCTTCGATTGGAAGCCTTACGTCACCAAGTGTCTCGAAGAGCTCTTTAACTAGTAGCCTCACGTCACCGACTGTCTCCAAAAGCTCTTCGATAAGAAGCCTTACGACATCGTCAAGTGTCTCCAGAAGCTCTTCGATTAGAAGTCTTACGACATTGTCAAGTGTCTCCAGAAGCTCTTCTATTGGAAGCCTTACATCACCAACTGTCTCAAAGAGCTCTCCTACTGGATCTCAGATATCAAATGTTTCCAAAAGTTCAGTTGTTTCGAAGAGCAGTGTATTTACAAGTACTGCAATAACAAGGACAATTTCTGGAAGTGTGACCGTTATTTCGACTAGCGTTCCGGTAACATCATCCTCCAAGAGTTCTCCTACTGGTACTCAGATATCATCAAATGTTTCCAAAAGTTCAGTTGTTTCAAAGAGCAGTGTATTTACAAGTACTGCAACAACAAGGACAATTTCTGGAAGTGTGACCGTTATTTCGACCAGCGTTCCGGTAACATCATCCTCCAGCCAGACATCATCGACCGTTTCCAAAAATCCATCTCTTTCTAGAAGCAGCGTTTTCACCAATACCGTAACAACAAAAACGATTTCTGGAAGTGCGACCATTATCACTACAAGCGTTCTAGTGACTTCATCCTCTAGTTCGAGTGTTGACGATGATTATATTTGGCTCCCTACAGTTACGCCTGCACCAACCACGACGCGCGTACTCCCTGTTTGGGTTTCGGGGAACACTGAGCCTAGCTCCTCCATCAGCATTTTCTCTGCTACAGGCCTTTATATCCCCAGTATCACCAATATCGCAGCGTTCCCGACTGTCGATGTCAAAGATCCTCACCCTACCGACAGTAAGTACTATTGGACTCACTGAACATCTTTCATCATCTTTGCTTGAAATTCTGCTGACAAGACATAGATAACAATATTCCCGTTGTTCCATTTGTGAAAATTACGCTCCCTAAAGACAAGTGTGCTCCTATACCCAAAGCCAGCGGCGGTGGGCTTTTAGGTGTTGCTTTTAATTTTGCTAGTAGCGTCGTCAACGGAGTTGTGGATTCTGCTTGTCATCTCGTTTTCCCAGTTGTTCTTGTTAATGGCGTAATTGATACTGCTGGAAACCTCCCATCTTGGGTTTCTCTGGACATATTTCCTTTGGCTGCCACTTTTCCGCCAGCTCCGGATGGAGGAGATGATGGAGATAATGACAAAGACACTTCTACCAGTCGAACCTCTACTTCAACATCTTCTAGTTCATCCTGTAGTGCTTCAAGAGTAGCACAATGCACATCCACATGTGCTATATCAACGAATCCCGGTGGCACGGCAACTTCTAGCTGTGGTCAGGTCTGCACGACAATTACCACATGTTCCGGAACGGCGACAACAACTTTCAGTGGCTCTACAATTACCGGAACACTCACTCCACTTTCGCTTAATGATGACACGCCTTTTACGGCCGATTGGTATGTCGCGCAAGATAGCCTTCTTGCGGATCTCGTGGCCAATGCTCCTTCGACATTAGGTGCAAGTCAATTGTCTGTAGGCGCAGCAGCCACAGCCTGGGGAAATAATGGCTACAGTGGTAGTGCAACTATCTCCTCCACTTTAGCAACCTCAACATCTAAAAAGCCCTCATCTTCTGCGCCCTTGTCAACATCAAAAAAGACCTCATCTTCTGTGACCTTGTCAACGTCAAAAAAGACTTCTTCGACCGTACCCACTACCTCGAAATCCGTCTCTCCAACACCAACCACATCCAAGGCCCCACCTCCAACGACAACCACGCCCAAACCAACCGGTCCCACAGGATTTCACGTCGTGGCACTTAGCTGCAGCGAAAACTGCGAAGATGCCCTTGAAATCGTCCCATCTGCACAAGACTCCTGTGGCACTATTGCCGAAAACCAAGAGGCATGGTGGGGAGCAGCATTCCCCCATCCTGCCGAAACAAAAACCGGGAACAACGAAGACCAGATTCCGCCATTCTCTTTACTTAAAGATAGCAAAGACTTTGATGTCCTTTACGTCTTCGGAGATGGCTTTTCTGCTGATTTGTGCGGACTCCCAAAGCTCAATTTTACGTTTACGCAGGTTGGCGGCACACAATGGAGTAAGATATTTCCCTTTCCCTGATGAAAATGCAGGTCATAGTTGCCTTACTAACGGGATTTGTAGCTTGGCTGGATACGGATAATAACTCTGGGACCTGTAGCGACAATTCGGGTTCGGCGGCTACCACTTGCAGTCACAATGATTTAACATACACGGCACAAGAGCTTCTGACTTGCGTGCAGCCACAGAATCCGAGTTATTGCGCTAGTGTTAGTGTATGAGGGTTGGGATCATTTTTCAAGGCAGCTAACCTTGGAAGCTATAAGTATCTTTGTTACCAACTACAGACATTCGTTTCTTGGCCATGTCATTTTGATTTCTTTTTTCCCTCGCTGGCTAGTTGTGATTTGTTACATCTTCTTTTTATCTGCGAAATCAGAACAACATATGAGGACTTTTCATATCGTTGTATTTGTATTGCTTGGATTCGCTTCTACAGACTACGGGTTGATAATGTAGGGATTAGTTTCAATCTTAAATCATTCATGCGTTCAGTTACTCGCCCATGTGGTTGTTATTGGAATTATACTAGTCTTACATTTCAAGTTGTGACTTTTTTGTATTTTATAAGGGGATTAATTCATAAACGAGGATTCAAATCTTTAGAAACTAACAGCTTATCTTTTAAGATTTTCTCCGGAACAAGGGCGTATGGCTTTTTCAGTATGAATTCTTTTCTTTAGGTTAATCTTATATTATACAGGAATTCTAATATATATATTAGCCTTCAATGCTTCTAAAACATATCAGCATGTTTGAACACTTAGTAATAGTAGCTATATAAATTTTTCCACATCTCACTTCCTGTTTACTTTCCTATTCATCTTAACATTTCTAGCTTTAATTTGATCAAACATACAAGCTTAAAAGGGCACTTTTCAAAGTTGAAAATTTGCATCAAAATATTCAGGGCTTTCAAATGTAGATACATTATGAAAGACTGGACTGCGGTAGCATGCTTATATGCCGAGATTTTCTTGCTAACTAGCGTTTCGCTTGATGCAATGAAGCCTGGCTGCTCATATTGTCATAGTCTTTTGATGTTCAATGAACAATTGTCGAACAACAAAGTAAGATGTGAGAATCACAAAGAGCATTGTTCGTACAAGTGAAACATAGCAAAGATTACATGGGAACAACATCATGAAGCTATATATCTATAACTACATTTCGCATTCTCCCATTCGCATTCTCTCACCACCATCTATCCTATTCAAAACACAATCTCCCGAATATCCAAAAAAACCACACACCAAAGAATCCACCCAACTCCCAGAAACCCAACCCAACCCACACCATCCAAGATGCAAACACCCCCGCAATCCCCCTCCCTCCCAGAATGCACCACCTGCATCTACCGAAACGCCAAATGCCCATGTTGCACCATCATGCACAGCGAATACTACGGGAACGCCTGCGAGCACTGCGCACGAAAGCTCACGAGACCCATGTGGGACGGAGTCGAAGATACCTATCTCTCGAGATGCGACAATTGCAGACGCATGTTCACGCCTCTGCGGGACGAAGAACATGATTCTCCTGTGCCCGAATGCCCGGATCTAGAATGCGATAATTGTATTTACCGAGTGGTTAAATGCGCTTGTTGCGGTAATTGCACTAATGAATTCCTCCTAGATGCTTGTGACGATTGCGCGCAATTGCTTACGGTGCCTATGTGGGATGGAGTCGAAGAAGTCGTTGAGATTGAGGGTTGTGTGATGTGTCGCGAGAACTTGGCTGGTCGGTAAAGAATCCCTTTCTTTTCCTTTTCCTTTTCCTTTGTTCTTTGTTCTTTGTTCTTTGCCTTTGTTTGATTGGTAGGCAGATGAAGTTGGATGTTCAACTAGCTTGTAGCTACGAGAAAAGCCTAGGAAACCCAAGAAAACCCAGAAAAAAAACCTTTTCTTATATAATATTTAAATGGATAAGTAAATGTTTTTGATAGGTAGGTGAGGTTGGATACTGTTGAGTATCTAACAAGCAATAAGAAAATACCAAAAACATCCTTTCCTTATATATTGAATAAGTAAGTGTTTTCGGTAGGTAGGTAGATATAAAAGAATCTAGGAAGCAATTCTTATAACACAAAATAATAAAAAATGTTTTTTTCCCTTAGAATAATTTAGATTTTTTGAACTGTGACTTGAGTAATAATGTGAAAATGCGTGCTTTTCCTAAGAAGGAAAAATCAGTGGCTGATTCAAATGTAAGTGCTTCAATAAATAGAGCACAATTGTATTTTTCAGCATCATGTATCTGTTATCTCTATTGATTATTGTCTATCTTTCTATCAAAGATATATAATCCTATCAATTGTGTGCATCCCATCCCATTCCATCCCAACCCATTAACCCATTAAATCTTCTCACTAGCAGTAATCTCCCCACTCTCCCCCTCACTACTCCTCTCCACCCTCTCAACCTGTTCCGGACGACCCTCCACCTTCGGATCCGGCGCCCTATAGTCCGCTGTCTCATCGAAGTGATACAGCGGTTCGAGAACCGCATTCTTTCTCATAAATACATATCGCTGGATCCAGTATGGGAGTGTCTTTGTGAGTTGATATTTCACAAAGGTGCGAGTGGGGATGGCGAAGATGTAGTCTAGTTCTTCGAGGGTGCGTTGTTTGGTTTCGGGGACGAAGAGGAATATCATTACGAATGCGAGGATGTTGAGGCCGCTGCCGTGGTGTTAGTTGGATCACTTAAGAAATGGAAAGGGGAAACCTACGCGTAGAATGAGAATGCTCCGACTGGATGGAACGTTTCCAATATCTTGGGGAAAGAAATCGAGAGGACAGCTGCCCAGAATAAACAAGTTGCAACAGCCCAGCCCATACCAACTTCTCGATGTGACAAGGGGAAGACTTCTGCTGAATAGGTGAAAGGAACGGGACCTTCTCCCGGTGAATAAAAGGCAGCGAAGACGTAGATGAAGGTAGCAATGAGTCCAATATGAGCGGTAGATTTCTCGTCGATGAGGAAACAGAGGCCAGCTACAAGGAGAGACCAAGCCATATTTGGGAAAGTGAAAAGGAGTAGAGAGCGTCGACCAAAGGTATCAATTGTCCAAATGGCTGGCCAACTATATATTTGATGAATTGTCAGCATGATGATAATGGGAGGGGATACAAGAGAAGTAGAGCACCTACGCAAAAACAAAGTTGACCAATCCGAAACCAAAACTAGCAATCAACGCGTTCTTTTCACTAGCGCCTGCCTGCTTGAAAATAGTGGAAGAATAAAATGCAATAATATTGATACCGCACATCTGCTGCGCAATCATCACAGTGAAAGATGCAAGAGTTGCTCTTCGAACACGAGGAATGGTGAAGAGTTGAATGAATCTGCTGACGTAGTTGGTTTCACCCACAATTGCTGCTTCGATCTTGAGTTGACAATCAATGAAGTAGAGATCACGAGCAGCGAAGAGATCATGTTTTCGTAGTCGGCAGAGGGAATTGTATGCTCTCCTATATTCTCCTCTCTTCATCAACCATCTAGGGGATTCTGTGATAATTATTAGCTGAGTGGACGTATTCAAGGTAAACTGTGCTTACCTGGACAGAAATAGATCAAGACCGCAAGAGGCAGAGCTGGAATGAATGCAGAGCCAATTTGAAGTCTCCATGCAATTTTGCCTGTGTCAATAACAACCAAATTCTAAAGACGTATTAGTTAGGTTAACATTCTTCTGGAGAAAATAAATACTTACTGCAACAAATCCCAAGAAAATACCAAAAGCGGTCCACATTTGCCATGACATAACCAATGCACCTCGGATCATAGCTGGGCTATTCTCTGCGGCAAAGATTGGTACTGTAGCTCCTTTCAATCCCATTCCAATGCCAAGAATGAGACGGCTGATAAAAAGAGTTTCCCAGGATTTCGAGAAAGCTCCTCCAATAGGCGTGAAGACACAAATGATGGCTGCAATGAAGATTGTACCACGACGTCCAAACCAGGCGTTGAAAGGATCACTGAGCCAGCAGCCACTATAAAGATATTAGCCACAACCAATGAACTTAATCAACGCAAGCCCAACTCACAGAAAAGCAGATCCGATATAAGGTGCCGAGTTAACCAATCCAACTAGCCAATTATCACGGTCATAATTGGGAGAAGCTTTATTTTCCCCTTGACCAATGCCGAACTCGGCCGGAAACGAAAGGTTTGCACCATTACTACCAGTTTGATCCCAACCTTGAACAGCTGCGCCAATAGAACAGGTAATAATTGTCAAATACAAAGTGGTTGGATGACTCCATCTATGCGCCGCTTCATATCGTAGAGCCACTTTCTCATCTTCATCTAGTCTCCCTACACTTTCGAAGTTCTCGGGATCGGCTGCAACCAAGGCACCTTTCTCGAGCAAGGGAAGGATGTCGTTGAGATCGTTGGCTTGTGCAAATTCCCCTACATCACGAATGATAGATGTTTCAGAAAGTCCTGCTAGAGGATTTTGGATCCTGTAGATCCGTTGTCAGCAAATATTACATCTTTGAAGGAGTTCATCAAACTTACTTGGCGGTGATGTTATTATTCAAATCTACATGAGTAGCTGGATGGGCATGCTCGACAGTGTCGACGGTGTCAATAGTATCCTTCATTTTGTAAGATAATGAAGAAACACTTGATTTGGTAAATTAGGCAAAGTAAACAAGTAGAAGAAAAGTCCAAGAGAGTAGAAGTTTTATTAAGCTCAGAGGCCGTTCGGCTGTAAGATTAGTGCGAGGTCGAATCCAGCCAGTGGGTGAATCAGGAACTTTGCTGGCTTGATTCACTCAAGAACAATCAATTCAGTCGACCCTGAATTCTGGACGCTGAGCCGCCTTTTATAATCTCCACGCGTTAGATTTGGGATCAGCTAACCTTCCCCCTCCATCATATCTTACTAATCTTATTAGCTACCTATACTAATCCTTACCGCATGGGTGGAGTATTCACTACACGTAAATACTGAACCACCATTCAAAACAGCCAATACGAGATGAAGATGCTGTTTAGTCGGCCAGTTAACCAACCAACTGTCATACCTTGTACAGAATCAGGCCAGAGTCGGGACGACCGAGAAGACAAATTCCATAAGCACCTTGAACTGTCAGTCTTATGATTTCAAGGTACTTTTCAAGGAACTGGGGAAGAGTGCCATTTTTTGATCCAATGAAAGCAGGGTGTGAACTCGTCTATGCTTGAGCTAGGGCAATTTCAGATAGATTTGGCGCGCGCTCGCCGTCAGCCCCCAGAAGCTTACCTTGAAGGAACGTACTCCATACACAAGCACAAGTTGCACAACAATGAATCGCCTGCCTTGGCTCAAACTTCAAGGGAAAGATCGTCTCACTCAAGTATGTACGAACTACAAGAAGCGAGCAATCGGTGATTAAGTTAGTCATCTAACATGGGGAACTAATGCAAGATTGATATGATTGACAATCGTTTGAATATTTGACATAAAGAAGAATTTATCAAAGTGGTTGACATGTCCTTCAATAATAAACCTACAGCGATACGATCTAGCAGTTGTACGCTGCGACGACATTTTCCGTTTGTATGTGATGCCATTATTGCGGAAGCATCCCTCAAGGAATTGTGAAGCTACTCCACGGGCAAGTCACCAAATAAGGTGGAGATCGTCGAGTCTTATCATCTACCCCATGGAGGTCAAAACAAAACCCCAACTAATTTCTCCAAGATCCCCACATCCTACCTCCATACCCCAGCAAAATTGCCATATGTGTTCCACGCTCGCTTGTTTGTCGCCGTTGCGGGGGAAAATCATCCCATTTACCTTATTGATTTGGAAAATTGAGATGGAGTTTATGAAGATGTATTTTTCTGATTCAATGATCTCATTGGCCTTAAAGTTAAGCTTCCATGAAATCTACTGTATATAAACCCAAAAGTGGCGGTAAGGCTCATCGCGTAATCGGGTAGCAAGTTACGAGAAACATAAGCTGTAGCTGATTCGCTCGAGAACAGAAGTAGTTGATGTTAAACTGCGCCGCATCGTCATCCATGGATCACTTGTGACTGCATAAACAGGAACAAGGTAACCAATCCGAGTTCTCACACGTGATGAATTATACGAAATCCATGTACACCTGAGCAGTGATTCTAATTCGCTCGATTGTTGACTGGCCAAGCTCGACCATATGCAAGCTGACTGTAGCTAAAGCAGTGTACAAACCAAAGGAACGAATCGGTATAATTCTCGGGTACATTTCAATGATCATATGAGAAGTAGAAATGCGATTCAACTTTTTATCGGGCGGAGAAGTTTCTGGCATTGGGAATTCGGGTTAAAGATGATGAAAATCGTTTGCTCTGACCTCCAAAAAGTCTGGCCACCTTTTAGGTTCCACTTCGGATTCAGCCATGCCATGCAAGTCCTCCGCTGTAATGTTAGTAGGTAAAAGGTACGGATTGATATTAAGCTCGGATTACTTTTTTGGGCATAAAATGGCGGGGAGGTCACGCGGATGAGTTATGGTAAGTAAAGTACAAGGATACCTGGTAGCACATGGCAAAAATTAAGAAAGGTAGTTGCATAGTTGAAGACTCGCGAAAATTTCGATATTAAATTGTGGTTAGAATGTGATTCGTTAAACGGTGATGGACTAAATCTTTTATATTGAGGGACTCACTGACCTATCTGCATTTCTCTTGAACGTCTCCCTCAAGCACATATAGAAGGTACTTTACCTTAATAAGGGAAACAAACATCACAATCGACTGTGTAGTGACCACATCTTGCGCACCAATCACTATCTCCGCTGTTATCTAGGCCACAACAACAACATACCCAACCATCTTTTGGTTGATTTACAAGAACTGGTGTAGCAATTGCTGTTTCAGTACATGAAACTTTGCTGCGGTGGCTGGAATATGTGCCTTGGTGGAAACACATGTTTGCGGGAACGGTTTTATTGAGACGTTGAATCGAAGATTATGGTGTTGATAATTTTATCTTGGAGTTTGTTGTCTTCGAGCTTTGATGGTGTAAATTCGGTAATGAAATGAATGATGATCGAGGCGCCAGGCAGGCTTTATAGGTCTAGTGATAGGAGAACAGAAGAGAACAAAAGGAAAAACAATCGAATATCGGAGAGAGGACAAAGGAAGAGGAGAACAAGAACAATGCCTTGAATATGAACGACAAAATTATCCGCTGGATTAAGACCTCCTTACGCCTAGCGAAGATGAATGAAAACACCCTTCATCTTGAAATGCGCCAGGTATACCAAAGTGAAGTGAAGGTAGTTCGATATTGACGATGAATGGCATAGGAACTGAAGGATACAAGTTTTCATAAACTCTTTCTTAGTTCCCAGTTCAGTAGTGAAGAACAACAGTTTGACAAAGCTTGAACAAACCCTGAGGTGTAAATTATTCGTATAGTATAGGGGAAAGTGGTAAATGGAATAGTTGATGAGGAATGGAGTCAGTCGAGATAAGATAAATACAACAAATTTGAAGCAATGTTCTCGTGGTACTCAGAGTGCAGTAATTACTAGTAGCAACAGTAATACATGACGACTATCAAAGGCCGCTTGCGCCACAACAACACAGTCAGAATGACTCTCAAAATCTTCTATAAATAGATAGTAAAGACAACTCAACTAATTTCAATAAGAAGTAAGCCCAGAAACCAGCTTCGGATAGATCAGAAGTGTTTGAATATCCAACTCGTGCTTGTGAAACTTCTCCAAGTATATACAAATAGACTGACACTCCAATGATACTCGTCTCCAAATCCACCAATGTGGAAATTGGGAAACTTTTCCAAGCCAATGAGCTTGCAATAAGAGAGCTCTAGGTTCCTTCTGTAAGAGTAGTCTTCTGAACTGCGGATGCATACTGCTGACAAAGGTCCAGAACTTCATTATAACGGGAATAGCATCATTTACGTTAATGATATCTAATAGCAAAGATGCGACAATGTGGTATGGGTTATCTTCTGGGCTTGAATCGGAATGTAAATCAAAACAATTGAAGAAGGCTTGTGGTAAAGTTTCGCGTCGAATGTGTGAGCCATTCGATAAAGTTTGACAAGGAGGGACCATCAATGTCTTGAATGCGCTCGCATCTTTGTCCTGGCCCAATTTCCAAATCTCCGACTTTCCATAGCTCATCATTAGCCAATTCAAATCTAAAGATGAAGGTGGTTTCAGAGGCCAAACTTCCCCCGGGGTCGTTGCCTCAATATTACAGAACGTAATCGTACCAAGAAGAACCGAAGTAGCCCATAGAGCATCGAGTTCTGACGAAGATTCAATTAAACCCATTGACAGTGTTCTGCTGAATAATGATATACTTTGAAACCAATGGAAAGCTTCCGAGGAAGACATTCGCATGCTTGGCTCAACCGAGATGTGTCGGTCATGCATTAGTGTAAATGTGAGTAAAGCGTGCATTAGATATGGATGCTGTGATGGGTTAGTAAAACTTTGGTGGAAATTCCATGTTCCAACATACCAGGCAAGCAAGTTTGATGAACTCGTTTTGGTATATCTGGAGATTCCGGTTCGTTGTAATAGAGTAGACCGTCCTTGTCTGAAATCTATTCAATATCTCTAAATGTTCCTGGTCACTTGAATCGTACGTAGTCGTCCTTTTGGAACCTCCCCGATTTGGGAAAATGATGCTTGGTACAGTTTGGTTCAATGAGTAGGGAAGTCTGTGTTGGAGGGTTTCAAAGATAAAGGATTTTTCGAGTAGCTGAAGTGCTGAAGCTTTGTTGTCGTAGTTGCAGAGAACATTGAATTCTGTACACCGTTTGCAATTGGGTCTATTCTCGTCGCACTGTACCCCAAATAAGTCAAAAAGATTCTCTCAAATGGAATAAGAACTCCAACGTGCCTTGACTTTTCTTAGCTTACAGTTTCCACACCCACGACGTGACTTTTTATGCGGTCTAATTTTCCTGTCGCTCCCCTTTTTGGATATCAAACGGGGGTTGGTCATGGTCCGGAATAGAATGAAGGCTCGTGAAGGAATAAGGCAATTCTGATTGTTCCAAATGGCCAGGGAAGTCACAATATCAAAGTAAAGTATATAGGATTGGCAGTGATGTTTTGCATATGAATATCCCGCAGTATTTCGATTGTATTTGGTGGATGAATCATATCACGATGAGGCCATGAAGGGAGATTGGTTTTATATCCCGATCCAGAGAGCGTATTAAGTCAGTCATCGTGATATTGAGTGACCGGTAACCTTACGGACTTTTAGATCTGCGAATCAAATACAGAGCTCGACAAGGTACAAAGAGAGATCTTGTTGGTGTTGAACAATTCCCACGTTGTTTCGTTGTTTCTCCCATCCTTCGGGTGTTCGGGCAATCAAGCTTACCAGACCTAGGTAGCTTTTCCGTAGCTTGGGATGGGATGCGCTAATCTAACCTCTAACCTCAATTCGCATTTGACAGTTTGCTTTAAGCCTTTTTCGTCATTCAGCCAATGAAATAACTCGTAGTTTTAAACCTTAAATCAGCCCTCCCCTCCCCTCCATCACATTTCGCTTTCGGTTCCTAAATTTGCTAACTTCCTTTCGCATTTCCATGACACGACAGCGATATTTTCTCTCAATGACTAGATGATATATGAAAGTATCGGACAAAATGTTCTCCATCCGATGCAGATCCCATGCGAATGCAGACTCTTCAATGTTCGAAGCAATGGTAGGTTTGGGTATAAGTATTTCATTGAAAGCTCACGATGAGGGATGAACAATCACTCATGCCACATCCTTTCTCGTCCCATCTTCTTCAAGTATTTAATATCACTGCTCTACAGTTTTACCCACGATAATCATCGACCTTGGCATCTATCATAACCGGACATTGAATTCTCCCATACGCCTCACTCATGTCTTCCTCAACGAACCTCCCCTCAAATTCCGCAGTATGGCTAAACCAATCTGGCAAATTGGAAGTCGAATCAGCGTCTTATACTAGACCCTCAAATAATGAGATTGTAATAAAAAATAGAGCCATTGCGATCAACCCAGCAGATTGGATCAAACAAGATATGGGTGGATTCATGTTTCCATGGGTAAAATATCCATGCGTCCTCGGATATGATGTATCTGGGGAAGTTGTTGAAGTCGGCAACGATGTTACTCGATTCAAGGTTGGAGATCGTGTTGTGGGTCTCGCAATGGGGCTCACAGAATCGTCGAATACTCCCACAAAAAGTGCATTCCAATTATATACTGTCCTAGTGGACCATATGACTTCGCACATTCCGACTACGCTCTCCTACGAACAAGCTTCTGTTATACCCTTGGGGCTTTCTACAGCTGCAGTTGGGTTATTTCAGAAGGATCAGCTGGCACTCAATTTACCATCGCAATCTCCAAAATCAATGGGCGAAACTGTACTCATCTGGGGTGCTTCGACCAGTGTTGGTATTAATGCTATTCAGTAAGTTACTACCACACATCCAGCCCCTCCTTCATGAATTCCTATTGATCTCGGACTCTAGATTAGCTGTAGCAGCTGGCTACGAAGTCTTCGCCACTTCATCTCCCAAGAACTTCGACCTTTGTAAGAAGCTCGGCGCAAGCCAAGTCTTTGACTACAATAGCAAAACCGCAATTCCTAATCTTATAAATGCATTCAGAGGCAAAACTACTGCTGGTGCAATGTCTATCGGGAAAGGAGCTGCTGATGCGTGCATGGATATTCTCGATAAATGCAAAGGCAAGAAGTTTGTTTCAATGGTTTCTTACCCCGTCCCATTTCCACCCCCAAAACGATTTATATTTCCGAGAGTTGTGTCTACGTTTGTTCCCTGGATGATCTCCAATCAAATCAAGAAAGTAACCAGGGGCATCAACAATAAATTCGTTGAAGGCTCGACATTGGTGGGTAATGGAGTGGGAGAGGCTATCTATGTGAAGTTTCTATCGGAAGCGCTGGAGAAAGGCACGTTTGTCGCGGCTCCTGAGGCGATGGTTATAGGAAAGGGGTTGAAGTTTGTAGAAAAGGGGATGGAGATACAGAGAGAAGGGGTATCGGCCCAGAAAGTTGTTATTTCATTATGATAACCTGGAAGGAGTTTATCTGTTAACCAAGTGTTCATCATACATCCATAATAAAACCTTCTACTTTACCTCGCATCAGGATGTTTTGTCACTTTCTGTCTACATATACACAGAGTTTCAAACAAGAAATTAATACACACCCCGCCCTTAAACCTCGCCTGTCGCCAAGTTCCAACTTACACAATAGATAGTCAGTTCAGATCAAATAGTCACGATAAACTGTGTTTAAGAAGGGAAGGCAAATTAGGCGAACTGGGATGAGGGGAGTTTAAACTTGAGAATATTCTTGTACCTGATGAACTTTAACAACCCTGATATCTAGATACCTACCTTCCCATCGTACCTACCTCTCAAAAGCTAGACTAATTTTATACACTTCATTCTCTCATTCTCCCATCCTCTTATCACACCAAAATTTCTCATCTGAATTCTCTCGCACCCCCTTCATCTGATCACCATCTACCAATCACCATCTACTTCAAAAGTTCTGTTGCATGGATATCCGAGGAAGTCAGGAAATGAAAGATTGGCATACTAGTTAGACAAGAAGTTTGCTCGAATCAATCATGAGTAGGTATGGTAAGATGACCATGTACATTGTATATGCACGGCATTCGGTGAAGTAAAGCTGTGTACTACTGGACCATACTTTGGCTATATACCTAGTAGTATAGTTTTGGGAAGGAAAGTCGTATTTGATGAGATGAGACGAGACCGATACTCCTGATTTTTCGAATCCGATGTGGAAGCGAAGAAATAATAACCCAATGTGGGTGTTAAATTGCTGTAGAGAGAGAATGGGGAGGGAAGTGGTGAGAGGAGGGCGGGAGATTAGATGGATGGATATGAATACAAATCGCACCCGACGTTCCATTACGTTCGTTTCTGTATCCAATCTATAGCCGCCAGCTATGTATGAAACACCGGGCAAAGCCCCAATCAACTCGAATGTAAAGTAGGTAGGTATCCATATACTTGTTCGATGTGATGTAATGTCTAAAACGGAGATTCAATAATCAATAATCAAACAGGTACCGTACTCGGGCTTAATAAATGTCTCCAGCTGTCTCATCACACTTTCCACGTCCCAATTTGAAAAATTGAAGGTGTGATTGATTCATCTCATCCATCGCATACCACACACAATATATTCAGCCCATAGGTTATCAAACCAAACAAATACTGTACCCACCTCCCCAAAGTTCCAAATACATCTAGAACAGTAACACCCTAGACCTTTGCATCGAGACGGTGTAGGTAGGCCAACACCGCTTTAAAAATGACTGGTTCGCTTTGCACTTGGATAAAGTTAGTTACGCCACATACCTAGTATGTATGAATTTGTATATATCCGACCGCTACGATAGCTGTTCTGTTTACTTTTTTTGGAGAAGGTGTTTGTTTTAGATGGTTTTCTTCTCTCTAAAACATGAACAATTGAGAGAGGAAGGTTAAATTAGATATACCTACCTACTAGATAGGTACTTTGTAGTTGTATAAAGTATTATATCAACGAATTACGAGTGGTTATGAACTTATGATAAGCTTATTGTGGAATCCATACTGATACTGATAACTGGGCCGGGTATACTCCGTAAAATGCAGTGGCGGGGTATGGAGTGAGTAGACATTTCCACATATCAGGGGGTTTATCCGGGAGTTTTTACCGAGATATCAAATATATCAAATATACTTCGTATATCAAATATATATCGAATATATATCAAACATATATCAAATAATACCAAATAGAAATAAAGTTCCAAATAACTTTAAAGTTTAAACTTTCTCCTCAAGTTCACAGCCAAAAGGGACCGAGAGAAAAAAAAAGAAATTAATCCAAAGGAAATAAACTCTGGTGGCGTTTATGGTTCCAATCATGGCTCCAATCATGGTTCACATCCTCCAGTAGATCACACCAGTACTGAGTATAAGGTTAAAATTGGATTCAGGCACAGAAACCTTAATACACAACCGGAACTGCACACCCTCCAGAGTCCAGAGTCCAGCTAGGTACTAGGTAGGTAGGTAGGTATCGCAAACTTAATTTCAGCTTCCTGTTTCGTAACTTTCGTCCAATCTGCATCCGTACAAGTACACACAAGTACACACAAGTACACACAAGTACACAAAAGTCAAAGGTGCAAATGAGATGATGGAACGGTAAGTAAAGTTCCCTGTTAATACCTACCTACCTAGTATCTTTCCCCGCCACTACCTACTTGAGTAAGGTACTAGGTAAGTAGGTCCTGTATCTTTTAAATTAAACTTTTTTTCAATACGAGTATGTATATATAAGACACCATCCCTCACCAGTGAATGTTGGTTGAGTATTGAGTGATAGAAGTTTTAAATCTCCTCAGTCTAATTTACGATTATCTACATCGAATCTAGTTGATTGAAGATTCATCGCATACGCCAGCCATATTTCCAGGGACGAACGAAGAGAACGAAGAGAACAAAACAAAATCATAGATATCATCAAAATGAAGTTCACAAACGCCATCTCCATCTCCATTGCCAGCGGTATCCTTTCCGTATCAGCGCAGAATTTCGGTGCTGAGCCTGCATGCGCTGTATGTACTCCTTCCTCTCCAACTACATCTCCCAATTCCCCACAAACCCACTAACCCCCACCTCCCCCCTCAGATCCCCTGCCTCCAATCCGCCATCTCCATCGCCGGCTGCGCCGCCACCGACCAAGCCTGCCAATGCGGCACCGCGCAAGCCGCCATCCAAACCGCCATAACCCCCTGCCTCATGTCCGCCTGCGAGGCCGCCCAGCTGGCCCAAGTAGCCACGATCGGGTACGCGCTGTGTTCAGCCTACAGCGCCAGCGCCCTAACCGGCAGCGTGACGACCGAGGGCGGAAACACCATTACATCCGGAAGCGCAGCGACTGCGACGGGAAGTGCGAGCGCGACGGGCGCGAGTGAAACGGCTTCGAGTTCCAGCAATCCAGGCGGAATCGTCAGTATCCTCACCAACACCAGCGTCTCGGGATCCAGCTCCGGGTTTGGAAACGCGACCGCAAGCGCAATGAGTTCCAGCAATCCAGGCGGAGTGATGAGTACCAATGGTACTGCAGCAGCTACCACCACCGCCGCTGCTCTTTCTTCATCCACGGAAGCGTCTTCCAAATCATCTTCCAAATCATCTTCCGCATCCAAGACGGCAAGTTCAAGCGCGTCTTCGAGTTCCAGTGCCAATGCAGCACCGACGATGGGCGTTAAGATGGTGGGAGGTTTGATGGGTGCGTTTATGGGTGTGGTGGCTGTTTTGTAGTGGGTTTTAAGGGGATGAGAGGGAGGATGTAAAGGGCAACTGGGAAGTGCGGATATGTGAGCATGCTACGATATGATAATATGGGCTGGTCTGGGTTTTACGGTAGTCGCTGAGTGATATTAATGAAAGAAATAATAAGTCGGTAAATTTGCCTCGAAATCGATAGAACAGGTCATAAGCTTTGAACATGGCATGTATTGAATGTGTAAGAAGTAGTTTCTCAATGTCATCAAATGTACTTAAAGGAGTATCTTTAGAGGAGTATCTCAAATCTTGCCCTTATAGCTACTCTTTATCGCCCCCTCGACATCACACATAATTCAGCAGGCAAGTTCATCAAAATATGTTTGAATTCGTCGTATTGTATTCCCAGCTCACAATCGAATAAGCAATATGTGCTTCTCTCATACCCGCTGTATGACGTAAAGTAACAACAAGTAGATATCCATTCAACGCAAAGCAAACCCCGCAAGAAATTGTATATCCGCGAAGTATGAAATTGGCAGTCCCAAAAAATCCAAAAAGGAAAGAAATATCAAATAGCTCAAGCAACTTTTCAGCCCGCCATTTCATTTCGATAAATGAAAACCACGCGAGAGAGATTTCAATCCTCTTCGAACCAAGATCCAGGAAGATTTCAACTACTTTCCTTTGGATCCGTCTTATCTGGGAAGAATTCAACTACTCCCTACAGACTAGACTCGGTTCAAATCAGATATGATCTCTTCCTCTTTTCATTTATGCGGAAATGCCATTTCTAGCCTTCTTAGCTTGACCTTCGGCAACCTCATCTAACTTGCGCTTCTCAGGAACTCCAGAAATCTCAGCTTCCTTCTCGGCCAACAAAGCTTTCTCTTCATCGGTCATGTTTGGCAAAAGTTCAACAGCCCTACCAGTCTTGGTTTGTCTGTGGAAAGCACGAATGATTGAATCTGCGTCATCAACCGCGATGGATCGAATGTCGGCAAGAGCCTTGATCTTGGCGGTACACTCCTTGTATTGTTCGTCGGTCATCTCGATGTTCAATTGGTTGGCACGAGACTTGATGGCGTTCCATCCGGTAAGTCTGGATGCAAAGTGAACATATCTGGTCATACCGAAATCGGCTGGGTTGATAATTTCGTAGGTGGATGGGTTGTTGAGGATAGCTTTGGCATGGATACCAGCCTTGTGGGTAAAAGCACTGAAACCAGTGATGTAGTTGTTGAAGGGGATGTTGACCTCAACAGCTTGTGCAACTAAATCCTCGATATCCTTAAGCTTGTGAAGCTTGTACTTGCCCATGACGTATTCGCGATCTGCGACAATCATACGAGCCATCAATCCACCAAGAGGAGTGATACCGTTTCTCTCACCGATACCCAAAACTGAGGTATCAATATGAGTGGCACCAGCCTCCAAAGCGCAGTATGCGTTTGCGATTGCGCAACCAGTATCGTTGTGGAAATGAGTTTCGATGTCACAGCTAACAACACCGCGAAGAGTTCTGATTAAATCATAAACTTGTCTTGGGGAAGCGCATCCAACAGTATCGGCAATACCAACACGGTTAACACCAATCTTGTCGACTGTAGAGTAAATGGAGAGGAGATCAACGAGGTTTGATCGGAAGGAATCTTCGGAAGAGAATCGAATTTCGATGCCGTGAGACTTGACGAATTCGATAACTTCAATTGCGGTATTCTTGATGTAAGTCATATCCTTACCGTGGGAATGTTCCATGAGGTAAGATGAGGTACCGATAACGACGTCACTGAGACATGTCAGAAAAAAACTTTTTACCTATAGATATAAGTCACTTACACTCCATCAACACCAGTTTGAACTGCGATTCTTGCATCATCCATATGACATCTGATGTGAGTAAGAATCTATAAAAGTTAGAATGCAATTGAATGTGCAGAAGTCGATTGTACCAACCTTAGCCTTCAATCCCAACTTGCAAATAGCTTCACAATCAGCTCTTGATTGTTCCGAAGCAGCCGGTGAAGTCAATTCAATCTGCGGACATCATATTAGCATCTTCCCAACGCAATTCATTGAATTTGATTGACTTACATAGTCAACACCGAAATCATCCAAAGCCTTGGCGATTTCGATCTTCTTCTCGGTATCAAAGAAAGCATTGGCGAATTGTTCACCTTCTCTCAAAGTACTTTCAATAATCTTGAAACTCGAAATATTGGACAGGAAGTCGCCAACTGGTTGATATGGGTTGTCTCTCTTTGCTGGATGTGGGTTCCTCTTGGTCTCAATCGCTGTGTATCCTGGGTGAGCTAGAATTGAAAGTCAGCGATAGCAACAATTGTAGAGAGGATTGAATGCCCACATCCGTTTGACCCGTTGGAAACAGAGCCATTGCCATTAGCAACACTGTTAATGGTTTCTAAGGCCTGCTCGGGTTCGCAGGAAGGACACATTTTGCGGTTATTCGGAAATTCTTATTGTTGGTTGGTAGATTTTATGAGGGGAAGAAACTTGAAAGCGTGTTTGTCGATGAAAGGAATTGAAGCTCTTGATATTGACAGAAATATGAGAAGAGCAGATATCAGAAGAGAACAAGAGGATGAGAACGTTGATGAAAGCTCAATTGATAATAAGTGGTTTTGATTTTAGTCTTGATTTTGATTGATGAAATTTTCTCATGTATTTATGCTTTTTAAGGCAACCTTGATCTTCGAGGTATGACTCTGACGCTCTTTTTGTTCATAAATGAAATTTTATGTGTGGGGATATGCATATCGCCGCATAAATTTCTGATTCTGGGAGTGCAAGTTGCGAAATCGGACCACTGGATTTTTATTGATTAGTAAGTTTTAATTATCGTCACGTGAGACAACATTTTGATATTGGAAAGTCGGTGAATGATATGCGGAAGCTTTGATTCCTCTGAACCTGCACTTGTAACCTTATATATATTGGCTAGGAAAGTGTTTCCATCAGTTGTGACGATAAAGCATATCGTCATGCTTCTTCTCCTCTCTGTCGCCGTCGTCGTTCATGTTGGAAAATTACATGGCAGTTCGAGTTAACAATAATCATGCCTCAGCCAGCCAACATTGTATAAGTAAGTTGAGGTTGGCTACCCGAGGTATGGCCTCTTCCACAATCTACCAATGTGACCAACCGGTAGCACCTCAAACAATATTTGATGCGATGTACGTCGTCGTATAACCTCTCTTTTGAATAATCTCATCATCCCATGTCCGAAGTCAATTGATATCGTCCAGTCCAAATCCCACAAATTGCCACGTTATGAAGGGTCGTACAGGGGATTGAGAAGATAAGCATTCGTTAGATATGCATATCGATGGTACGGGAAAGTCCAACATTTCGATTCTCTTAACTTTGAATACTCGATGTTGGATGTGGCAGTGTTGGATTTGCTGTACCGGTACAGTTGTACAGTTGTACATTTGAGGACAACCAAAATAGAATTGTCACCGTGCAAAAACTTTTGGGATAATTCCGGTACAGCTATAATTGGCCAATAGCGAGATCGGATCACTTGATACTACTATCCCCCCCCCCTGAATAAAGGTTAAACTTTTTGCCCTACGAGTCCAAGCCCAAAATTTAACCTTTATTCAGGGGGGGGATAGTAAAAGTTATCGGGGACGAGAGTGTTCCGGGTCTTTAAGTAGGTAATCTTATAATAGCATCATCTATTGCAATTTAGACTACGTGGGGGTAGTAACTTTTTTTTGGG
>NGKG01000003.1:2432531-2475617 GCA_002162505.1 Myriosclerotinia scirpicola
GGGGGGGTTGATGGAACATTTTCTTTCTCCTCTGAAACATAGGTAGATGGAGGGATGGGTATTATTTAGAGTCAATACCTACCACGTGCCTACCTAGGTGGAAAGTCAGATATTGCCTTTGGGCAATGGCCTGTTGTTAATGATAAGGCCTAATCCCCAGTTCAGTCTACCTAGTACCTAGTAGTAGCAAAAGAACAAGTGCTTCTAGATTTCATGAGGGAGTACTCGGAGTAGTAGTAGTAATACTTTCTCCGTTCCGTTTCCCGTTTCCATTCCCCGTCCTACTAAAGGCCATTATCATCCTTATGCGTTGTGGATCGTTTAAGTTCTTCCTCCCGCATCACTAAGCCTTGTCAACTAATTCCAATAATGGATTCAAGCTTAAACTTTGGAACATTTTGGAGCCGCTGGAATGTATGATGTGGCTAAGTCTACTAGTCAATCTTTTTTCCTACGATTGAACCAATCGCAGTCGTTTTTTAGCGAAGGTTTGGATGACATAACATATTACAGTTCGTCGCCAAGCAATATCATTGGTAAGACCGTGATAGATTCCGTGCTGTCGTAATGCATCGTAGTCAGATATCCTCCGTTATACCGACTTATACGGTTTTCTAAAGAAAGACTCTGCCTGTTGTTGGAAATATTAAAGTCATGTAGACCCCTCGAAATATTAGAATGTCAAGCTCCAATTGTCTCAAAAATCACTTGCATCTTTCCTAGTTATCAATCTGATAATCTGTTCTATTTTTCATTCCCTTCCTATCATCGCTTTCATTAGTACTCGCTTGACAGACGGCATCAAAATGTCAAACATAACTTATCCCTATTCCAATGGAACTGGCTATTCCAATGGAACTAGTTATGGAGGCAGCCTCAAAACGACAAATTTAACTGGTGAATACAGTAATGGAACTGGTTATGGAAATGAGACTTTAATCATGGATCCCTCTTTATGTACACTTGATACATGTGATCTTTCATTATCAAGTTTCAATTATTTGCCTAACGTTGCCGGAAATACCATATACGCTGCTCTGTTCGCCATAATCTGTGTTGCACAATTAGGGCTTGGGATCAAGTTTAAGACATGGGGGTATATGGCTGCTCTGATGTTGGGACTGGTATGTTCTTATCCTCTGCCTACTGCAAGGGGATGCGATAAACTAACTCTTTCCACCCATAGATTACCGAAGTCATCGGCTACATTCCCAGAGTTGTTCTCCACTACTATCCTTTCGACAACGACTACTTTCTCATGTACCTCATCTGTCTAACGATCGCCCCCGCCTTCCTCACCGCAGGAATCTACCTCTGCCTCTCCCGCATCGTCATCATCTACGGTCAAGAAATCTCTCGCTTCAAGCCAGGCACATATACTATCATCTTCTGCTCCTGCGATCTCATCTCCCTAGTTCTCCAAGCCATTGGTGGCGCCATCGCTACAGTGGCGGACAACACTGAGGACAGTGATTTAGGAAAGAATCTCATGTTAGCAGGTCTCGCTTTCCAATGCTTCTCCCTCTTGCTCTTCGCCATCCTCTGCGGCGACTTCGCATGGAGAGTCCGTAACGCAAAGGGTTCATGGAATCCCCGATACCTCGATCTCGTCAATTCTCTCCTCTTCAAATGTTTCCTCGGCGCGCTTTTCTTGGCAACTCTTACCATCGGCATTCGTTCCATCTACAGATGTGTGGAATTATCCGGCGGTTTCAAGGGCGAACTCTTCGTGGGCCATGAAGCAGAGTTCATGGTTTTGGAAGGTGTGATGATTTCTATAGCTGCATTGGCGCTTACCTTTTTCCATCCGGGACTTGCTATGCGAGGTGCATGGCTGGAGGCGAACTTTGAGTTTAGAACTAAGAAAGGCGGATTGGAACCTCTTAGCAGAAAAAGTATTGGGAGTGATATTGAAATGGGAGAAAGGAGAAAAAGTGTCGGTAGTGAAATTGAGATGGATTGATATTGAGATGGGGGTAAAAGATGTTTATAAGGAAATGAGTCAGGTGGACGAGTTTTGCATGGCGTGGACATATATTATTTTTGGGTTTTCATTTTTTCTTTTGTTCGACAGCATGATGTTTGGACGTGCATATATCGCATGGAGTCCACAACATTGGAAGACAGGAATCAGGGACTCTGGAATTATAGAGTGGGATAGAGCATACGGGTTTATTAGAGCTCATTTGTATCATAGATTAGAGCGTCTTTATAGTGATACCATCTACTGCGGTTTTTCTCTTCAGTTCTCACAAAGTACTTCTTGACATGCCAACAAATTTTAAAAACACATCTCATTCAATAATTACATATTCTCCTATTACATTATATATATATATATTATGGAGTATTTTGAGCAGGATACACACAAATCAATGGCAGACACGCCAGTATAACGGATCACCAGGAGAGATTGTAAGAAGCCCTTAGGGAGGGTGGTATTGAAGAGCTCGCGAGGGAGGTTTAGTCACCAGCATAAAACACTCCTTTCAGCTCATTGCAAACGACAAGGAGCAGAAAAAACACAGAGGTCTTAAAAAACTTCTTTACACCATCCCAATCTAATATATACTCAAAGCCGCCATCTTCAACAACATCAGTCACTTATACCAAGAATCCAACGATGAGACTTCTAATTTCCGCGACTTGTTTTGCAAGCAGACTGATAGCTGCCAAAGGGTACATATCGCAACACCATCAATGGATAGATCGTCTATACTATTTTATTTCGTTTGTTCTTATGCTTCTTAGACTAACGTGTTGGAAGATATATATTATATAGCACGTCGCGAGATAGTGGGAAAGAAAACTACTAGGTATAAATTATTGGCAACTCAAATCGAATGCTACAATGTACTCCAGCTACCCACGATACTTCGTTACGAGTCTCAAAGTCTGATTCTGATTCTGACTGCCACTTAATGCCTCCAAAACCAAATCAACACCAAAACAAGAGGAAGAGCAAAAGTAAAACAAAATAACATACAACAGTGGGGATTCGCTGGTGGTCACCCACCCAACTACTAATCCACCGATCTGAAGCTTGTGTATGGCAGAGCGGACGGGATGCCCAATTCTCTTCAGTCTATGGTCGTATGTGATAATCATTACATTTTATGAGAATATATTGAAGTTGGGACGACTGTCGCTAAGGTTTCGTTTGATTAAGCTTAGCGCCAATCTCTTCCTGCCTGGAGCTTCGTCTCAACTTTCACTTTCATCTTCTGACTCGACCTTTTCAAACTTCCAAAAACTTTTTACCCTTCATCTATCCGAATATATATTCGACTTTCGTCTCAAGTTTCTCATCGGCAAGTTTATTATCGTCTGCCTCAACTTTCTTTCGTCTCTTGCCAACCGTCACTTGTTTTCGTCCTGAAGGTATAGACAGTTATCATCTCTTACATCGCGGGTTTCTGTATTGATTTGTGGATTCATTTCTCTTGAGACGGTGAGTTTTCCCTTCCTTTCTCTCCGAGAATGATGATTTTGAAATGACAATGGAAAAACTGTAGTTGGTCTGAAGAATGGTTGCTGAAGTATTATACCTAGATTCACTTTCACCTTCATTTCAATATCTTATTCGAACTATCCATCACGCATCTCAAGCTTCAACATAGGCTGTAAGAGTGTAAATTGAGACACATACCATTGTCTGTTCATTTTTATCACTAAATTGACGCCGGAATATCGAGATTATGGCTGTCACGGCTTCACTTTGTGGTGATGCGAATGAACATGAGGCAAGTTTTCTTCAATCTTTTATGGAGCGTTACCTCACTGACACTAATCCTGCAGAGTAATATCATTGATATCGAAGAAATCCAGGCACATGGTAGGCCCTCAATTGCTGTTGATTTGTCTGCAACTTTGAGCGTTAATCAAAACAGGCATCTCTGCTGCAGATATCGCAAAATTGAGAATCGCCGGTATTCACACGGTCGGGGTAAGAAAATTTATTTCCTTCATCAGTATTGATCCAAGACGTGGTAGCTGACCTCACACCAGACACTCATTGGCACAACCAACCGAAAATTGGTGAGAATCAAGGGGTTCTCCGACATCAAGGTCGAGAAGGTCAAGGAAGCTGCGAAGAAAGTAGCCGTGAGTACCAGTTCTGATACATTTTTGCCCCATGTGCTAACGTAGGGCAGGGTCCTAACACTGGTGGACAATTCGTCACTGCTGCTGAGCATGGACATTTCCGAAAGAAGTGTATCAGAATTTCCACTGGTAGTAAACAGTTGGATGCTTGTTTAAACGGGTAGGTTGATCCTCCATATGGTATTTGAATGAGAAGAACTGACTCTTGAGCAGTGGCTTTCAAACTATGAGCATTAGTGAAGTATATGGAGAATTCAGTGAGTTGACTGATGCTTTGAGAGTTTTATTTCGCTAACAATTTGCAGGATGTGGCAAGACTCAATTGGCACATACGCTGGCCGTCATTGCTCAACTTCCCAAGGACATGGGAGGAGCCGAGGGAAAGGTAGCATATATTGGTAGGAAACCGACAACCTCAACACTGGTAGCGAATTACTGCTAACGTTATCGTTGTACAGACACGGAAGGTACATTTCGCCCAGAGAGAATTGCGGAGATTGCAGAGCGATTCGGCGTCGACCCCGATCAAGCACTCGAAAATATCGTCTATGCTCGCGCCCAGAATACTGAAGTATGCCTCTTGACTTGAACTTGGCTCATAAAATTGACTGAACGTGATTAGATGCAACAAGAGATGCTCGAGGGCCTTGCCCAAAACTTCGCCACCGATGAATATCGTCTTCTCATAATCGATAGCATCATGGCTCTTTACCGTAGCGACTTCATCGGCCGTGGTGAATTGTCTGAAAGACAGAGTGCTCTTAACTCCTTCCTTCGTAGAGCTACACAAATGGCGGAAGAGTTCAATCTCGTTGTCTTCATGGTATGTTCTCACTTCCATACAGATAATCTAGACTAACACTTTACAGACTAATCAAGTCATGTCGGATCCAGGTGCCAGCGCCCTCTTTGCCGGAGCTGATGGGCGTAAGCCTGCTGGAGGTCATATCCTTGCACATGCGTCAACAACCAGAATCCTTCTTCGAAAAGGTCGTGGAGAAGAACGAGTAGCCAAAGTTGTAGATTCTCCTGGTAAATCATTTCTAATCTCCCTAATCACTTGTACTAACAATGGAAATCAGATTGCCCTGAGCGTGAAGCAACATATATCATTACCACCGGCGGTATCAATGATCCTGAAAAGGCCTAAAACTGTACATTTATATCTCAACCTCGACCTCGACGTCAGACACACATAAACATAGCCTACTTACGACCCTGAATTATCGGATATCATCATTGCTTTGGGTAGGAGTAATAGTACGGAAGAAACGAATGGATAAACACTGGCATATGTTGATTGATCTCTAATTGCATATCGGAGAAAGGACGAGGAGGAGTGCTGGTGTTTGCTTTAGTCATGTTACTAGCTTCAGGCTTAGCTTAGCGTCCTTAGATTAGATACATACCCCTGCCAATTATTTTTGCTTCAAAAAAAGTTCCCCATGACAAGCTCAATTGAACAATCAACTTCGATATCAATTCACGCGCAAAATCTAAAATTCTATCACGCATGCACACGTAATCTAAATACTCATTTCATTATGCCGAGAATACCAGCAACCATAGGCGACAATTATGCTGTCCTTCCCATCGCAATTCCTTCAACACCCGCATGCCCCGTCACCACAACTCATCATATATATCTGCGACAACATGCTCCAAAGATTCCGACCGAGAATGATTCGCGGAGTCTTTTCGCGACAAATATACCCATCGATTCCACAGATGTCCACATTCGAAGCATATTCGCAGCATTAATAGGTGTTGGACGAGTTGAAGGTGTACGATTTGATGGAGAAAAGGAAGAGGTTACTGCGCAGAGACAAGTAGAAACTACTTCGCAAAGCAAGAAAAGGAAGAGGGGAAGTGAAGTTGATATTGATACTAGTTTGCCACAAGGATGGGACAGACAATTGCGCATTAAGGGGAGAACGGCTGTGGTACTATTGGTAGATGAAAAGAGTGTGGAATCAGTCCTAAAAGCTGTACGAAAAACCTGCAAATCGGGAAAACAATCAAAATATCCAATTTGGGGAGCAGGTACAGAAGGCAAAGTGCCCGCTCTGGGAAGCGTACGATATGCTAAGAGACAGGAACTTCGATTCCCTGATAAATTGGCAGTACAGAGAAGTGTAGAGAGTTTTATGACGGACTTCAATAGTAAGGAGGAAGATAGAGAAAGGGAGAGGAAGAGATTGAGGAATGTACCGGATGAGGATGGATTTGTCACGGTAGTGAGGGGTGGAAGAACGGGTCCAGCGAGGACTGAGGCGGCAGAAGAAAAGAGGAGAGAGATGGCCGAGAAGGAAGAAAAGAGGAGAAAAGAGTTGGAGGACGCGGGATTCTATAGATGGCAAGGACGAGAAAAGAGAAAGAAGGAGGTTGGGGAGTTGGTTAAGAGGTTTGAGGAGGATAGGAAGAGGGTGGAAGGCATGAGAGAGAAAAGAGGAAGGTTCAGACCCGAGAGATGATGAAGTTCGAGATGCTTCACTAACATCATATTGGGGAGCTGACGGGATGGATTTCACTAATAAGGTATGTACGCCCTACATTTCGTTGTCTTTCATCTCCTGATTTCGTGATGACACCGCGGGGCCATAAAAGCATATTCTTCCATCAGGCCAATTCCTGGTGGTTTCGAATATGCAATGACTACAAAAACCGCAATAAAAAATCTTCTCAACATTGTCTGATCATTCGCATACTACAATCACGTTCTTCTCATTGTTCTCTCATGAGTCTGTTTTACTAATTTTGTACTCAAACATAGGTTTGTCTTCATGTATGCCTCGACCATCGAGTAAGCTCACACATTCAACTTCGACTTTTTTGAATGCTGAATACTCAAGTCTCGCATCTTCTACAAAAGCGCGAAGTTATTCCTAGCTTAAAACAATAAGTTTAAGTCTGACTCTCGACGAAAATCAAAAATGAAATACAAACCCTTTGTCTTCCATCCTTTCCACACAAAGAAGTTTTTTTTTCATCAATTGTACTATTTTTGTTGCATCACAAAGCTTGCTGAAGCTATGGCCTCCAACTGATGGCTGCTTAAGCTCTTCTCTTTCTACACTCTTGTTCATTGGCGTATAATGGCTTGTTGAAGCTATGGTTTTCAATTTCACTTGGTAACTGCTGAAACCCTTTTCTCATTGTTAGTTGTTCATTAATGTACGAGACATCAAGCAAATCAGTTCAAGCATTGGAACAAGTACTGAACAACGCAGTACTGAGACTGCAACTTCTAGCTATTTTACAATTATTTGGCTATAGATACATTTCTAAATCCGTGAGAATGGTGTTTCTTCATTCCCCTCCCACCTAGAATTCACACTCCCATTACAGACTAACTGATCATGTGCCAAAGTACCAACACAAATCATAGCTGCGGACACCGGGGTCCTCGAAAGATTTCTCCCTGCCTATGGGCACAAAGTAACAATGTCCGGAGCGGTTGCCCCAATACCTCAGTTCCAGAAGGAGTCGAAGACCTCGACTCTTCATGCCCCAGCTGCAATATTCGAAGAACCACAGGATCCACGTTCACACATATAGGTATGGATGGGCGTCAAACAGCATTGACTCGAGAGAGTATCGAAAGGAGTAAGTTAGAAGGAACAATCGCAAAGCAAACGGAAGATAAAGCTAACTGGCTCGCAAGTACGTTAGCCGGGCCGATAGAGAGGGCAGATGAGAGAAGAAGGGAGGCCAAGCGGCTTGAACTGGAGAGGAGAAAAGCCCAGAGCGTGGATGAAAGGAAAGAGGAGCTGAGCAGGGAATAGCAGAGCATCGATGATCGGCTTCGGTTTCGGATTGCAGAAGCCATCAAGGAGCATGAAGAGGAGAACAGGTTGTTGAAGGAGGGTGATTGGTGATGATACTGACACGGATTCTTGAGGAGTGGGGCGGGGCGGAGCGGGGGAAGGAATGAGTTATGCGGCTGGACCGTGTGGGCTTGTCCTTCGATTCTTCGCTCTTGTCTCCGTAGGTTTGGCGTTGTGAAATCTGCTCCAAGTAAGTGCTCTCTCTTGTTTGATTTTGATCTTTGCGGTACTACTTGCGGATACCCTTGTATGTTTTCGGCCCTCGACCTGATTTTTAATCTTTGCGGTACTACTTGCGGATGCTACTTGCTTGTTTTCCCCCCTCGACCTATTTACGCTCCAAGTGTCTCTACATCCAACGATTGGAACCCATTCGATGTTCTAAATCTATTCAGCGATCAAGAAAAAACATATATCCTGAAAATCATATCCCGGTTATACTAGACTCTCCCGAGTCACTGCTCTAGCCACCCACCTACCACTTGAAAGCTTTGTGGATTATTTTTTCTTCAACCGGTCTGGCTACCTCGA
The DNA here is from genome assembly GCA_002162505.1 of Myriosclerotinia scirpicola. Lineage (NCBI taxonomy): Eukaryota > Fungi > Ascomycota > Leotiomycetes > Helotiales > Sclerotiniaceae > Myriosclerotinia > Myriosclerotinia scirpicola. The sequence continues at coordinate 2,440,994 of NGKG01000003.1, forward strand.
AGAGTTCTTACTCGATTCAAATAACATGATTTTTTATGTCAATTAGTTATGTTTACATGATGCCTACCAAATCTGCAATCTTGTCAGTGATCATGAACCATGTTGTCCCATTGTGAAAAAAATTACATATCTACCCCTCTTTCCCCTGTTCCCTTAACAAAGAAAAGTAAATGTAAGCGAACAATTCATCCCGTTTGTCTCCTTCGCTGTTGTTGGATTCTCTATGCATAACACAGAATCATGCGGAACAATCGCGAGGCTTCGAATCGTACAGAAAGAAGAGGGCTAAAACTAATACTTGGTTTACAAAGTATGAGAGCACCATATGAATACCCAACTTCTAGTTCCCGCAGTAGTAAGTGAAACCACATGACCTGTATTCATGTGGGTATTGATTATAGCCTCGGTGAGAATGTGAAAATATATGTCGATACCCCCTATAGCTCTATACTATCATGACATCCTCGGTAAAGCTTCCCTTCTTCCCCTTTCAGGGCGCGGCTGGCTAGACGTTTGTCTTTTGATCAATGTGTTTCGTGCTTTGGGTTTTAGTTATTGAATACTGGTTTTAGGGGTTGAGTTAGGGAAAGCGGGATGGGGATGGGGAAGGGGGGGAGGAGATGGTGGATGGTCAAATAACCTCCATCATATTCGTTATTCTGCGATTGTCCTCTTCGAATGGTTTCTTTTTCTTTGTACTTCTGTCGATGCAGTGTGAGATAGCGGCTACTCTGGCAGGAGTCACTGGTGTTGTATGGTTCTCTCAACATTCTCTAATACTGTTGGATTGACTTTTGAGGCTCTAGATGGGTGTTTTGTTATGTACTAGGTAAGTAATCTTCAGCTTCACCGAAGTGTCAATGTACCCTCCATGGTATTTCATATTCATTATTATACAGCTGTCCTTCAGATGTTCTTTCTTCTTTGTGCTTCTATTGATATAGATAAATAGGTGTTGTGTTATGTACCAGGTGAGCAACCTTCAGTTCCACCGAAGTATCTATCAAGAGTATAGGAATACAATACCGTCTGCAGGTCTCACTCACGACTCACGACTCACTTGAACTTCACTTAAACTTCACTTCCCCCCTTCACTCCATTCCACCTCTCCAATCAAAACGCATCCTCAACATCCTCAAAAGTTTTGTTGCAGATCTACAAAAAACTGATCTCAAGATACCACCTTCAAAAGCTGTTCTACACCAAAACGAAAAGCCTCATCTTGACTCTTTGACCTCAATAACACTCTGTCCATCTTTACAGTAAGACGAGGAGAATAGAATTGAGATGTCCTTTTTGTTGATATGAAGATGGATGGATATCAATCATGATTCCAAGATTCGGTTGTTCAATTTCACCCCCTTCGCTTTCACTTCAACACACTTCGCTAGCATTCACCAATAATCTCGCTCCTATCGCTCTCGCTCGCTCTCGCTCTCACTCGCCCAATCATTGTACCCTCAAAGTTTTTGTTGCATATCTACAAGTGTCGACACCTCTGAATAGCTTCATTATAAGCCCTTTTGTACCAAAAATAAAAAGCTTCATGTTTCCTTGGTTTGATATGATCTTCTTTGCCAAGAGATGGGGAGAATAGAATTGAATTGAAGTTTTCCCTCAAAATACGAGGTGTTGTTTCTTGATATTCAACTGGTGACCTTAACTAACTCATGAATTCTCGTCTGATCTCTACAAACTAGATACTCTTACTGGACTTTCCCTTCATAATCCCTTCACCCCATTTCAATGCACGTCGTCCCCAATCACATCACTGTCCCTTCCCCAAAACTTTCGTTCCACATCTGATATTTCGTGATTCAAAGAAGCCCGTCGGGACTCAAAGAGATATCTCATCTTCCCATTCTAGCCTCCTCCGAGATTTTCCGATAATGATATCGGTACACCTCGGAATCAAGTGATTGATTTTTCAACTGTGAGAGTGATTGTGTTCGTTGCGCCCAGCCACGAAAAATCCAAATAAATCTTCCATCATCTCTATATAAGAGTAACCAAATTACTTCTCCATAATTCCATCAATCCATATAGATTTCTAGATATCTACAACACCCATGACACAACACCCGTCTCTAAGTCTCACACTCATACAAAAATTCCACATATAACATCACGACCAACACAACCCAGACCTTCCACCACACCATCTGACCATCATGCCACCCCCCAAAATCATCTTCGTCCTCGGACCCCCAGGTATCGGAAAGGGCACGCAATGTACGCTCCTCACTCAAGCGTCCAACCATCACCATCGCATCTGTCATATTAGTATTGGGGATATTTTACGCGAGGAGCTGCAAAACCCGGATAGTAAATGGGCTGCGATTATCCGAGTGAATATGGCCGAGGGACGAACCGGACCGCCTGAGATGACGGTCTCGATGTTGAAGGAAGCGATGGGAAGGAAGAGTGAAGAGATGGGTAGGGAGGGAGAGGAGATGGTGTTTTTAGTCGATGGTGAGTTATTGCGATGTAAGGTGATGTGATGAATTATCCCGAGGGGATCTTCCGGTACAATTCCTGGGCTTGCTAACATGAAAACAGGATTCCCCCGCAGCATCGACCGAATCGCCCTCTTCGAATCAACAATCAGTCCACCATCCCTAGTCCTCTCTCTAGAATGTCCCTTGCATATTCTTCAGGAGAGACTTCTCGCCCGGTCTAAATCTTCCAGTCGGATTGATGATGGGGTTGCTACTATGCATAAGCGATTTGATCAGCATGTTCGTGCGACCAAACCCGTTATTGCTCACTATAAACAACAAGGCCTGGTTGCTGAGATTGATGCGAGTAAGAGTGTGGAGGCGGTGTTTGAGGATATTATGGAGGCGGTGGGGAAGATTTTAAGGCTTTAGATCGGTGTCGAGGAATGGGATAGGAGAGATAGATTATAGACTGTGCTTGCGAGACTTTAGCTTGATGAAGGAAGATGGAAGATGGAGGGTATAGCGGTAAGAATCAATACACCATACCACTTCCATAGTTAGAAATCGCTTCCGCGTATCGTGGTATTTCAAAATATTGATTTACTCACGATTCACGGTGAGAGCAGGGAACACAGTAGCTTATTGAACCACATAGAAGGCTAGAAATAGATCATCATTGTGCCAGATTCTCCTATTCTCTCTAAAGGCTTCAACAGTTAAAAAGTGCGTCCCCATTGAGATAAAGAACCATACTGAAGCGGCGCCAGAGATCAAAAAAGAGATAACCCCTTTTTCCTTCTTTCATAAAGCGAGATCACATAACTGGAAGTACATCGACAGTTCGACCCAACATCTTTAACTTTAGAAAGTGATATTGTTATACAATTTGGCCATTTCATCCAGAGCAGTTGATACATGCCCCGGCGATGTGTATTCTAAGAATTGCATGAATGCCTATGGCCATTCTTCGCCATTCTCTTATTGAACTTGCTACTGGACGAATCTTCTTGTTTTCCTCTACAGAAAGAGCTTGGAACTATCCCGATTGTTCGATACAATTTCAAAACCTCAAGTATGATAAACGAAACATCTCATCCCGGTGAGGTCATCTTACTCATCTAAGGTTAATCACCCGTTAAAGTAATGAATGAATCAAGTCAAGGGAGATTACTAGATGGCACTATACGCATACTTCATTCACCGTTGACCACAAAGATATCATGGAAATGCAACCAACTTCTCGTCTGAAGATACTTGAAAATGGAGAATGGCCACGTGTCTAGCGTCAAATTAGGCACTCGCGCAAGTGAATCAGTCCACTGGCCGAAGTTTGTGTGAATCACCTGGGCATCATCGCCGTCGGTCCGCTCGCTTATGGAGATATATAAACATATCTTTCGCCTACAATCTTCCATTTCTTTACAACCACAACCGCAACGATCTTCTCTATTTTTGCGCGCGCAAACTTTTGTCGATCTTACCACGATACACTCACCGTCCAACAAAACAAAACAAAACAGGAACAAAAACAAAAATAAAGCAACACTTACCACATTGCTTACCAAGATGGAAATGGACCTGGAAATCTCACCACCCACCGGACAATCCGAACATCAGACCCCCGTTTCTCCTCGGCCGCACTTTCACAATCCCATGCAATACCTTCATGGCGCATGCAGCCACAGCTACCGCGATGATGGTAGGGATATCCGAGACAAGCAATTGGTTCCGTGTTACCAAGATGGCGAACTGGATCCATTCACCATTTTCTTGCTAACTCCTAGATGGTGTGTAGATTGTTTGGCGCAGCGAGAATTGGCCATTAGGGCTTCTTACTGCGATCGCTTGATTGAGATGGAGTCGGTGGAGTTTCCGGTTGGGACGGTGGAGGAGGCTTATGTTCGTGGTGTAAGTTATGGTTATGTGTTCTGGATATGGGATCTCCAGGCTGGTTTTAAACAAGGGTGATGATGATTTGTTGATCAAGTTACTAACATCTTTTAGGTTCACGACGGCCGTATCAATGCCTTGTCTTTATCATTCGAAGATTGTGGAGTACGCTCAGGGGTAGAAGATAATTCTGGGTTCGATGATTTCGATGAAGTTGTTGAAAGATTGACTAGCATGGGACTGGGTAATGGGAGAGAGGATAACAAGATTGAAGAAATCGTCAGAGATTTCAGCGATCAGATGATGTTAGATGACGACAACGAACTCAAGTATGAAGTGTATTGGCACTTAGCATATATGGAAGGAACGAAAGACGGGTGCTTTATGCAAGCACAGATGGAATACAGAGCGCTTACGATTGATGATCCTGATCGGAGCGAAATGCTTAGGAGAGCTTTGCTATGAGGAAATTGACCTAGTGGTTATGGAAGACTCGGGAAGAGTCGGTGATTGTGTGCGTGGTGCGGGGCATGCGGTATGTTAAGTCGGGTCTGAATTCGGAGTTGACTGGGAGCTGGATATCTTGTATCTGGGGAAATGTCTCGCGCACCCACCTTTTTGATTTCGGTCGCTAGAGTCATGGGCGATGTCCATGATGTGACTCCTGAAGACTTGGGGTTAATTTATTATACGATGTTGCGCAAGCTGAGTTCAGCCCTTTCAACGTTGTTCCTAAAAATGGAACGGTGTGTTTTTCTTTTGAAACATAGGTAGCACTCTATCAAATATTGGACCAAGCGAGTACCGTTCAAAGTGTTGAATGAGATCTAGGCCTCATGAGTCATCAACGTGATCGGCGAGTCTATGGGATAGGAGATCTGCCTTGCGAGTGAGATTCGTGTGACTCGAAACTTCGTTAGCCATGCTGAAAGTGCCAGTTAGGATACTGTGCCCCGAGATTGCTGACGTCCATTGCGAATTTGCGACACGGGATATGTACACCCGTAAGATGTAAGACCGAGATGACTACAATGGTGCCACAATAGGCAAAGAGGAATCGGAGGATGTGTACACTTTGATGTTTGCAAATACGAACGTAAAAACCGCATACTAAGCTTTATTATCTGATTTGCTGTTAGACAATAGAAAGGGCTCCACGTTGTGTTATATAGGTAGACTGGTAGCTGAAGGCTGCCGAAGTTTTCTAGAAGAATGGGCCACGATGACTCCATTGGCACCGTGCCGCTATCAGAGCTGCAAGCGTACGGCGTAAAGTTATAAATGGAAACATCTCACTAGTCCATTTGTAGATCCTTGTGCTTCACACATCCTTTTCCTTTACGCGTAAAGTTTTTACGCCCTTTTACGCCATCACGGAATCTATACTAGGGTATTTTTTGCTTCCTTTGGTGGTTATTATTGTTGTCGCCTATGGTTGAAAAGGGTGCCAGTGTGGCTCGAATGTGGGTACATAAATTGAATGATGGTGCTGGCACTTTTTGCTAATAAATTTTTATCCGTGCTACAAGTAAATATCCATGGTGGCATGGTCCCCATCCGAATCTGCTTTTTACGGCTGCTGACTTGCATAATTCGAACAAAGCAACTCGATGATTCCCGCGTGGAAAATTAACCTTACGGGTCCGATGACTCCGATCAAGAGGGGGAAAAAAAAGTAACGTGTGCAACTAAATTCATAGTCGGAAGTTGTTTCATCATCGTCCATGAATTTTCAACGTCGTCCGTGAACATTTGAAACCTGGAATGTGCGTGATTGATGTGATAAAGCGTTACGAGCGGAGTTAATCGATGCTGCACTGATAAGGAAGGGTGGAGTTGGTCTCAGTGCATGGCAATGGATTATGGCATATGCAGGTGCAAGCAGCAAGAGGACTTTTTCATCGAAGCTACTGCAGCATCAAACAAAGACAACTTTCGGTACAACCTCAATAAGCTGATCCTTCTTGAAACTGCCCAGGAAGCCCTATGATACCAGACGTAATATAGGCATGGTTGTAAGCAACGTATCTCACATCCCTATTCCCGGGTAGATACACTGTACCTAGGTAGTGTTTGAACTTTGATTTCATGATCTTCGGTCCATACAAGGAATGACCCGTGGAGAAGCTATATCGTCGTCACCAAGTCTGGATTATTAGAGACCGTTTCCATAATTGCCGGGCGGGTTGAAGTTCGGATTAATAAATATGTTGAAGCACGCAAACTCAAAATGAGGTCATGACGATCGAGCAAGGCGGAGAAGTGAGCCAGCCATAAACCTTACTTTGGATTACCACAAGCTATCCTGCTAATCCTAAATCCATCTGTGTATCATATCTTGAGTATGAATTCGATGTTGCTACCTCACCGTATCAAATAACTTTAATGCCTGGATATAACATTTTTCTAATGAGGAAGGTATACTTGAAAAGGAAATGTGAGTCCTTCTTGAGTTATATTAACCGAGACATTAATTAGCATCCAGATTCAGCACTCTGTCCAAATCACGTATATTTCGCGACATTATTTCCTTTGACGATCTTCAAGGTCTATGGATTGCCGGATAATCAATTTTTGAAGGCTTCATATTATTATTAAATGGAAAATGCTGTTTACTAAAGAAATAAGCCCGCTATCAACCAACTAGAATTTACAGATACTCGTTAGATCACTCGACTAGAACGAAGTAGCTTTATTTCTAGGTTGAAACTTGATGGGGATATCTTTGTCTACAAGCCACTGGCCAGGTTATTTTGGCCATTCGACTCTTTAAGCTTATCGAGTACGGAGTAGATGTTCTTCGTACGGAGTAGATGTTTTTCGTAGATCAAATTTGATGTAACCACCTGGGCAGTGCGGGTATCTCGAGAATCAAATCTGATCAATCAGACAACCTTACTACTGTACTCTTACAAAGACGTTGCCCCCCCCATAAACTTGATTACCTTGTTCAAAATTTGAGGGGCGTTTTGTACTCTCGAATGTATCCGCTTGGTACTACCTAAAATAAGTGCTAAGCCTTCCCCAGGAATCCTTTTAATCAATTGTCAGCTTCAGCTCTGACAACTTGGGGCCTTCGACACATAATCGTAGTCATATATATCTCTCCACCCTCCAATATAAGTAAGTATTCATTCATGTACCTCGGAAAGTATTCCGGACGTCGGATCATCATAATCAATGAAGCAGCCTACGAATGTATTGGAGTAGTAAATGCATACATACCACTTCAACCAAATCTTTATATCAAATATTATCATTCCATCCAACTCAACTCTTCATCCCCAAGTTTTAACCAAAACAAGCGTCAATACAATAACCCGATAATTCGGTAATTGACCATCTTTTTTTTTCATCCCATCCTCCACGGTGCACCTCCTCCATACGGGTCCTCCTATTCTCCACCTTGAACCCCCTGAATGTTTGACATTCACACATGCTCTCGACATGACACTTTACCCAAAAGAATCTATCGCTTCAGGGCCTTGTTAAGTTGTTGACATTAGTGCATGTTACAAGGGTAAAATCACGGATCCTAGACTTCCTACCTAGTTCTTCCCGCCGCTGGTTCCTCTGAAGTTTGGAAAAAAGTACAAATCCATCTAACGCCTTGATGCAACTGAACCTCTTTTGATTCCTCCTAGATTCTTTCTTGGAGCTCTTCAATCATCTCCATACTACTCCATTGGGATGAAGGGTTTCTCCACGAAGTTCGAACAGTTTCAACAAACACATCACGATTCATAAAACATCTTTAAACTTCTATCTATTATTAATACAAATCCATTACATTAATACATTTCAAACCTTAGGCTTTGGACCCAGATATTTTATTGGGTATCTCGTTTTAGGAATATTGGATCTCTCTCCGGATCTAGGTCCATTCAGGTACGCCCCCAAAAATGTTCCATTTCATCACTATCAACTGTTTCATTTTGTGGGTATCCAATTTGAGAGGTTGCTAGATATAATTGATTTTTCTTCACAAACTGTACTCAATTTGTACTCTCGATATTGAAGTTTATATCTCTTCCCTTTGGAATATCTCCCAGTGTTACAATCATCAGCTTCCAATTTGTATGTGATTTAAGGTCTATGAATTACCTTATCTCGAGTCAGTTCTGGTGCATTGACAACGTACACGAACCTCTTCTAAATAAACTTATACAGTCTTGCATGTTCGCACATCTACATTATCATATCTTCTTGTCTTGTCGATATATATCTGAATATACTGACCTATATCAAAAGCTCTGATACATGGGCTTCTGTAGGTTCGAAAACTTTATCTCAATGTCCCATCAGACCTGACCAAGTCACCACAGTCGTTTCACCCACCCTATTTGACGACTTTCGTATTCGCTACTACGTCTGCTGGTCATAAACAGACAATTTAGAGGATCAATTGGGGGAGGATTAAGGATACCAACCGAGTCTAATCGAATTTCAATTATGTCTACTGCACAATTGGCGCAACAGGATGCGCGAACGGATAATCAAAGTCCGCGAGTTACACGATCAACCAGCGTTTCGAGCGATAGACCTTCGATGGGTAGCACCTATGCTGGTTTACTCTCTCCACCCCTTTCAATTTCACCAGAACCAGTCTTCATTGCCCATTCAGCAGCTTCGCAAATCGTTACAAACGATCACGATAGCAGAGCGGATGCTTGGCTTGATCAATATGGAATTGAGCCCTTGGGAGAAACGGCATTGGTATCCCCTGCTGCTCTGAAACTTGTCAATAAGTTTCTTGATCAACTGGTATTCAATTTCCTCTCAGTCTCCAAATCGACTTCATTGGTATCATTACGTCCAGCTGTTACCGAGGTCCTCAAGTCAAGGCTTGCGAGAGATGCAGTTAGCGGAGCGGACGGCGAGCTTCGAGAATATTTGGGTGGAAGCGGAGATGATGAATTATTGTCCTCGGAGAAGGAAAGCCACTCGAGCCGAGATTGGGACCTCGAACTGGTGTGGAAACGCACAAGATTGAGATGTATGGTTTATTCATCATTAGGAGATATGGAAGAAGAGGACGAGGATCGCTACACAGCTCAAGAGCATCTCAATGGTTCTTTGCAATCTGGGGACCGCGAAAATGAAACTGGAATCGTTTCTCCAGCGGTTGCTATTTTTCTAACGTCCATCTTAGAATTCATGGGCGAACAAGTTTTGATTGTGGGAGGACAAGCAGCATATAACCGGCTTCGCATGAAGTATGAGAAAGAAGAGCGAGATGGCACAATTAGACAAACTGATATTGCAGAACGTGTAGTCGTAGAGGAGGTTGATATGGAGCGAGTCGCGTTGGATCGAACATTAGGGAAACTTTGGAGAGCTTGGAAGAGGCGAGTACGCTCCCCAGGAAGTTCAATATCGGTGGATCGCTCTCCTTCCAGAGAAACAGCCAATAATCCAGTACAACGTACTGTGGTACTAACACAAGTGGCCAACATCTCTCCTAGTGACAGCGAGCACCCGCAAGAGTCATCCTTGGACACATTGGCCGAACACGAACAAGCAGCAATTATTCCTTTGCCAATGTCCGTGGATGATGTTAGAGAAATAGAAGTACCAGGATTGGCCCCACAGAGCGACAACGAAGATGAAGAGGCTGCTTCAGAGGCGGAAGAGCTCCCCTTGGGTCAGCGACCTAAGAGTATGGTGATATTCACGAATGCATCACACAATCTTCCTACCCCTAATTCCTCGCAGCCACCAACTCCCATATTCTCTGTTACCCCTTCGAAATCGAGAAAACGTGCCAATTCTTTACCACCACCCATCCCGTCTACTGTCACATCGCTTTTCTCCAGAGATTCAAAGGACGCAACTTCAAGCCAGGAGGAGTCTGTCAGCCTGACTCAAAGTGGAGCCCCGGGTTTAAATGGCACGATCACGCCCGCAGAATCGGTAAAGGATACTGAGGAAGAAGTTGAGGAAGAAATTGAGGAAGTTTCACATGAAGAAAAGAGTGCTGTACCCGAATCAAAGCACGAGCGCGTGAATGGCCCGATTGAGTTGGATGACACCAGTAAGGATATAGACTCCGATTATGAATTTGTTGAAGAGGAACCTCAAATCATGACTTCCTCACGTATCTCTTTCGGTTATCCGTTTTCTCCTGACGACAAAGATTCGACTTCGCGGTCCAGCCTACATTCTAGTCTTCGATCACCAAGTATTCATTCCTTGCGCCTTATTGACGTCAACACAAGATCACGCCGGAGCTCCGTTGACGCAGCGGACTATATTCCTGGACGAGGTGTCTCCAAATCTCGACCGAGTAGTTTACCTTCATCTATTATCTCAGAACTGTCGTCTCGAGGAACAAGTCCACACCTTAGAAGCTCGAATAGTTCTCCATTAGCTCGAAGTGGCTCCAACTTAAGTTCAATGCCCATCAACGATTCGATATCTGAGGTGGACGAGAGGGAGGTAGCCGGCGATGAGTCTCCCTTGACTGCTGTACCATCAGAGCTTGCAGCTGCTATGCAAGGGGTTGATGTGGATCCCAGTCCAACGTCTCAAAACTATCCTACATTCAAACCCGCTGCTTCCAGATCAGCACCATTTGTGCTCGCTGCTCCCCCTACCCCACAGAATTATCGAGAAAACATTAAAGAATCTGCAAGACAACAAGCTAACAAGGGTCATTCATCAAATGGTCTCTCAATTCAAAAGGTTCGAGGAAGCGAGCAAGATGTAAAGAACTCGTTTGAGCCAACTCCAAGATCCGTTTCTCGTACAATGGGCAATCATGCGAACGAGAATTCTACTACGTCAGCCATTGTGAGAGAGGGTGGTTCTCCAGAAACCTTAAGGAATCTCCCTCGTTCATCTTCGGTGCGCCGCAACTCACAACCACGCTCTGTAGACGAGGAAGTATCACGCAAGGCCATAACTGAAACACAGCCCAGAGTACGTCGCCCATCTTATACAAATAACTCTAGCTCATCTTCTATTCATCGTGTCAAACGACGAGTATCTGAAGAAAGTGGTGTTTCGGCTATGAGTAGTATGAGAGATTCCAAATCATTTGAGGAATTGATTCGAGGAGACGAGACTATTCAATACACGTTAACACCACAGAATATGCGGGCTATCGAAAGCCCGGATTCCCAATTGAGTTCAACAGCAATTCCTGTCCCTCGACCTGCTACAGGCCGTACGCACTCGTCGTCAGTGGGCAAACATACTGGATTGCACTCCCATCCGCCCAGCCGCCCTTCGACAAGCACTAGTCGAATTCGTCCTAATGCCCCACAACCAAGAGATGCCAGGATTGATCGTGATTCACTTGGGGATTTCTCCGATTTCATACGATCTACAGGTCCTGCGATTTCTTACAAGGATGCAATTCACTCACGATCAAGTTCAATTGCCGCAAGTGATATCACTCGAAAAATAACGGGCGGTAATATTCACAAAGGAACAAACGGAACCCCAAGAAATGTTAGTGGCTCGTTAGCTCGTGTTGGTCCCATTTCCTCTCTTCCCACACGAGCAGCATCATCCGCAGCTCGATCGGGCAGGCCAAATAAATTACAAGCTCGCGATGCAACTGTAGGCAAAGATTCCATCACAGATCTCATCGACTTTGTAAGGGCTGGTCCTGATGAGGTTGGAAGTCACCGTATACCACGAACTGTCGCCCCATTCAGAACTACCATGGATTCCGATCAAATGTCTTACTTTGCAGGCGGGAAAGCTATAGATGCATCTCTACCTGACGCCAGATACAGTCAAGCATCTACCCACACGTCAACAAATCATTCATCAGTCACTTCGCAGACCGGACTTTTGAACAATTCAAACCGGGCCAATAAACCCATGCCTACACAAACTGGTATGAACTTCGATGATGACGAAGATATGATGCCGAAAAGAAAGACGCGAAGAGTGAGGGATCCATATGCTATCGACTTCAGCGATGAAGACGATGATGAATTTGAGGCTTCCTCCAGACCAGCGCCCATAAAAGAAGAGTCATTGGCCGACTTCCTCCGTAACGCACCTCCACCACCTTCACCCAAGATGACCTCTGTTTTCGCCGAAGTTTCTAAACCACCTAAGAAGAAGGCAAGCTTTTCTTCACGTTTCACTCGAAGTGGCTCAACTTCTCAAATTCAGCCGCTCAAAACATCACAACCTTCGACGTCCCGCATCGCACCGACGAAATATACACCTCTTGCTCCAATCAACCCCCAACTGGATGCTCCTTTCTTTGTCGGTGGTAGTGATGGAAACTATCCTCAGCAATCCGAAAATGCTAGAGCAGCCTCAAGCTCAAATCTTAACCGCAAACCTTATGAATCTCGCGAACCTGTTCCATTGAAATACAGATCCCAAACAAGCGATCTCGCGGACTTTCTACGAAACTCGGAGCCACCTCCATCCATAGAACCCAAGCCTTTCGTCCACGCAAAGGAGGAGACCACATTCGCAAGCCGGTTCTTCGGCAGGCGAAAGAAGAGCACTGCTGGGTTTTGAAATTTATATTATATATAACATAACGTTTGTTATCACTCTTCATTAACACCACTTCGTTTATCTCGGGACATTGACACCTATTTGCTTTGCGAAATAAAATTCTTCAAACATTTTTACTCTTGTCTTCTTTGGGCACCGTTTACATATTAAAATGGGTTTTATTTATTCATCTGTCAATATTATTTTGGGGGGTTTGGTTTGCGTTTTGCCTGATTTTATCTTTAGATACCACGGTGAAGGGAAGGGGCGAGGAAGGGGGAAAGGGGATACTTGTTACATTTGGTTTATCCGCTGAATATACACATTTGGGAAAGGTCTTTATTATTTCGATGAGATGGGGTTTTCTTTATGAGGATTGGATGCCTCGAGGTTGGGTTGGAGATTGTTTCTAAGGGTCGGACATATGGGGATGATTGAAGCATGGATGATTGGGAGTTGAAAATAGAGTTGGGGGAGAGTACAGTAGTTGGATTTGAACGTTAGCGATATTTGTACTTTGTAGGTAGATGAATGGAATGAACAAATATGGGAATTAGATTTATGTTGATGTCTAATTATTTTTCTATTTTGATTTGAGAGAAAGAAATGGGAAGTACATGGCATGGCATGGCTAGGTATAACGAGACCAATGTCCTTCGCAAGATACCTAGAACTATTATATCCAACACCACACTCCATTGAACTCACATCCCATTCCATCCCACTCATCCCATTACCCCCCAACCCACGCACTCCGTTCCCACCCCACGGTCCCTCTCATCCTATTCCATCCCGCACCCGCCACCGCCTCCGCTTCAATACTATCCACGGCAATTTTGGGACTGAGACGCAGGGTTTCGGGGAATGATATGTAGCCTTCTTCATCTAGGATTTGGAGGGTGGATTTTATCCATGTTCTGCATGTTATTTCTCCCCCTTCTGCTTCTGCTCTTTCAACGTCTTTCCTCTTTTCTCCCTCCTCTTTGATTTCTTCATTCCCCTCCCCCTTCTCCCCCTCCATATTTACATGCTCATCCACAATCTCGCCCAAAACCCTACCCAAAACCTCCCCGGAGATTAAATCCTTGGATCTCGAAGTGGAAATGGACTCCAAGCTCTTGAGTTGGGCCTGCAAGCCCAAGACGCCGAGGCGTAGAATGAGAGCGGGGTGGAGGATGGGGTCGATGGGGCAGAGTTTGAGGATGAAGAGGAGGGTGGGGATGAATTTGGAGAGGTGGGTTAGGGGGAGCGTGTGGGTTTGGTAGGTCCAGGGGCCCGTGGGGTTGGTTATGTGGACTAGGGGGTGTGAGTGAGTGGGTGGTGAGGGGGAGGGGGTGATGGAGGGGATTTTGAGGGGAGGGGAGGGGGTTGATGGATATAGAGGATGTATGTAGGGAAGAGGGCAAGAGGGCAAGACGGGAACAGGAAAAGAAGGAATGAAAAAGACATACAAATAGTACCGGTCACGGGAGCAAGAAAAGGGGTACTAGTAGCCGGTGGGGGAGGAGACGTGAGAAGATATCCCCAATGGACTACACACAACGACAAAAGAATTAGTAAGCGACCATCCAAGAACCCAGACAACCTAAAAACACCCTAAGAATATTCAAGACTCGCAGCACGAAATCAAACAACCGAAACCGGATATAAATATACTTACAAAAAGATTCATGCCCGATATCCGCGAGGAGTATATACAAGGATGAAGGCGCGAAGATGAAGTTTGGCGGGAGCGATGGTGTTGGTGCTGGTGGTATTGGGATGATATTTGGGATGGAGCTGGACATGATGGATGGATGAGTCCTCATGCACATATGTGAAATAATGAGATACTTCAAGCTTGAGAGATGAGATACAAGTAGTAATCGAATGTTCCAGCGATTCGAAATAGATATCGTCCTGTCCGTCGCGGATGTATGGAGGAGTTCGTTTCAAGGTTCCATCACTGAATGCCTCGGTATCATAAGTCCCCGGTGGCTAGTGTGGCCAGGTGGGGATTGGGGGTTTCGATTGGGGGGGGGGATGGTTTACAGAGGAGATGGTTGAAATTGCATCGGTTGAAGAGCGCTGAAGAGTGGAAAGGTTCTGATGAGAGCGTCTATATACTCCATCGGGGGATGGGGTATTCGTGCACGGACCCTGATTGCTCCCGGTGAGCCCTCACTGCTCCAATGTCATAAATGTGAAAAACGTTGCTGCAATCTGCAATATTTAAGATTGCGATGCTCTTATTGAAATAAACAAAAGAAAGTAAACACGAAGACCAAAGTGTCACAGAATATCTTCTACCACATAATTTCACAGAACATTATTGTAAGAACGATGGAGCACAATTTGTAATTCACGATTTGAATATTAACAACATTCCTAAACGGAGTCTATCTTCTACATCCCTCTATCCCTCAATCTCCTATACTTTCCCGCATCCTTAACACTCGCTTTAATCTTCCCCAATGCGACCTCCCAATCTGCCCCTCCAATCTTCAAATCATCCTCTATGGTCGCTTGTCCTTGTGCTACCATACTCATCTCCCTCTTCAACGCCGCCACTGCAGCAGCTTGATGTAGGTTACCCAAATCCGCTCCACTATAGCCATTGCACCTCTCATCTCTTGCTACCGGGCCTAGTGCCTCAATTTCTTGCGCGGTGGATAATGGTAGTGCTTTTCTGTAAAGAGCCTTAAGAATCTCCACACGTTCGTCTGGAGAAGGAAGGTCGACAAAGACTGATGTTCCAAGACGACCTGGACGAAGCATAGCCGGATCAATCATATCGGGTCGATTGGTGGCGCCTACCACGTAAATACCAGCTCTATTACTTAGACCGTCGAGCTCGGTCAAGAGGGTGTTGACAACTTTGCTACTAGCTTCTGACAAAGAGTCTTCACGTTTTGGAACCAATGCATCCAGTTCGTCGAAGAAGAGGATACATGGTACGGATGATCTAGCGCGTTCGAAGACTTGTCTAACAGCCCTCTCAGATTCTCCCACATATTTGTTAAGTAGTTCTGGACCTTTGATGGAAATAAAATTGGCTTTTGATTCATTGGCGACAGCTTTGGCGAGAAGGGTTTTACCACATCCAGGTGGCCCCCAAAGTAATACTCCTGTTGGTGCTGTAATACCAACTCGAGCGAAAGATTCTGGTCGTTTGATTGGCTCGACAATAGCCATTTCGAGTTGCTCGCGCACTTCATGTAAAGCACCGACATGTGCCCATGTGGTATCTGGAATTGTTGCAAAGCCCTCACGTTTAGCTGATGGCTGAACTTTGGGTATAGCTGCAAGAAAATCGGTATATTTGATAGAGAAGTCACCATCAGGAGCCGAACCTCCAGCATTTGCAACTAAAGACCTCAGGACGAGAAGAGCTTCTGAGGTGCTGTCATTTAGTATTGGAGTGTCAAGCTCCATTGATGTAGCACTGCGTAATGGGGTATCGAGCTCCATGGTAGTGGCAGTTCGTTGTTTTAAAACTGCCATCATACGCTTCATGGCTTCTGTACCCGCAACAGACACAACGTCATTCAGATCAGCACCCACAAATCCAGGAGTCATCTTTGCCAAAGCATGAAAGTTGAAGTCATCAGTCAAAGTAAGCTTTTGAGTGAGAGCACGGAGAATCTTCTCTCGAGCAGCTTCGTTAGGAACCCCCAAATTAATTTCCTTATTGAAACGACCTGCTCTTCGAAGAGCCGGGTCGAGACTATCAGGTCGATTTGTGGCAGCAATAATAATCACAGGTTTACCACCAGTTTTCTCCAAAGCCATATCATCCATCGATGTAAGCATTTGAGCAACGATTCGTTTTTCCATCTCTCTCTGAGCGCTCTCACGTTTCCCCATTATAACATCAATTTCATCGATGAAAACGAGACACGGTGCCATACGTTTTGCTTCGTCGAAAACATCCCTAATTTTCTTTTCTGATTCTCCCGACATTCCAGCCACTAAAGATGGAGCGGAAATTGGTATGAATGAGACTCCTATTTCAGCAGCGAAAGCGTTTGCGATCATCGTCTTACCGCACCCAGGTGGTCCATGGAGTAGAACACCTCGAGGTGGTTGGATTCCCGTCCTTATATATGTTTCCGGATACAGCATTGGCATCGCCACAAGCTCATTCAATTCTTCAATAACATTATCTACCCCTCCAAGATTCTCCAACGAGATATCTGTAGGTGGTGCTCTATCAGCATCTTTCCTGACTTCTCGATCTGCTTTCCTTCGTTTAGATTTTGGTTCCCCGTTTGCTTGTCGATCCGATTTCACAGGTGATTCAACTTCCCCATTGACATTCGCATTGGTTTGTATTGAAGCCATGGGAGTGTTAGCTCCGCTCGCAGGAGGAGTACCGTTCATAGGACTCATTGTAGGTGATGATGCTGGTTTTGCCCAAAGTTTGGTAATATTTCTATTCATTATGTTATGTTCCTAACAAAGTTAGTACACTTACATCAATGGCATGCGGGCTTATATACCTTTGGTGGTGGTGCCGCTTCCTCCAATCCTTCAAAGTCCCCATCAACGGAATCACTGTCATCTTGTTCTTCCTTCAAAACCAACAGCACTCTGTCAATTGAGTCTTCCAGTTGTCTTTTGTTTCTTCTTTTCAGACTAGAATTCGAATTTTTGATGCTATCATAAACAAAAGAAATCGTAAGACGGTTTGGTCCCTTCTGACTCTGTGCCTGTTCATCTGCCAGTTTCCTCACAATTTGATATATCTGCATAAACTTTTAGTAAACCCGGCATGGAGTTTATCTTTGCGCCGCAGACAATCCATACCTCCTTGTCTAATCCCTGACTCAAAGTTGGCCTTCCACCTCTAGAAATCATCATGAATTATCCAAATACCTTGGAGTAAAGAGAACTCGAAATGTATTCGAATTGCCCAAATTGTTTGAATATGTTTGACAATAAAAAAAATTGTTATACTGATTCCAAAAGCGGTAAGTCCCGTGTGAAATGTTTCTTATCGCTTATCAGTCCTGGCGCCATGACGCCGTTTCCAAGCATTCAAAGCCTCGGATTCCAGTACCACGGAATGCATCTCTCTGACCGCGACCAAGCAATTCAAGCATATCAACAATGGGGAATACTCCCAGTACTCATAAGATATCTGCTCAGGATAAGTAAGGAGCTCATTAATGCCATCTACCTCTGCATATCCACTAACTCATCACCCGCAGAGCTATCCTGGACATGAAGAACCAGCGCGACAAGCTTCATCAATATCAACGACGCATAACTGTACTCACCGACCGCGAAACCGCTATCGCGAAAGAGATGTTAGCAAAGGGGGATAAGAAACGAGCTCTCCTAGCTCTGCGACGGAAGAAATATCAAGAATCTTTACTTGCAAAGACGGATGCGCAACTCGAACAATTGGAAAAACTAACTAGCAGTGTGGAGTTTGCGCTGGTCCAAAAGGATGTCGTATTTGGGTTACAGCAAGGCACGAATGTACTGAACCAGATACATAAGGAAATGGGAGGGTTGGATCATGTGGAGAAGTTGATGGGAGAGACGGCGGATGCTATTGCTTATCAACAGGCAAGTACTATGTCGTGTGACGAGTGGTTACTTTACTAAATTATAATTTGTATAGGAGGTGAGCGATATGCTGGGTGGGATGATGTCAAATCAGGACGAGGATGAGGTGGAGGATGAGCTAGCCGCTCTCGAAGCGGAAGTTACAGGTGTTCCACTACCAGAAGTTCCTGCAGCTGGACTGCCTTTGAATGAATCGCTACCCGATGTACCGAGATCAGAACTTTCGAGTAAGGAAAGGGCAAAAGCAAGACAGCGTGAGCGCGACGAACAACAGGTTGCAATGTTGGCTTAGGAGTTATAATTTATTGGGCATTTAAAGGAGTTATGTTATGCGAGCATTGTTGGTTGGATACCCGAATCATATTTTTTACGCTCTTTGAGAATCATCAAATGTATATATGGATTTCGTATTTACTAAAGATCATCTGTCGAAGACAACAATACAGTTGTCTTTGTATAAAGATGAGTAACGTTCACCATAAGGGTATGATTGATCATACTAGACAAGTGAACATAGAGTTCCCCGAAACAAATCAATATTGCCTCCAAGCCCATTAGCAGACTTGCTGTCTGCGAACAGTATGCTGGTGACGCCGTCGCAATGCAAATAGT
Source organism: Myriosclerotinia scirpicola (assembly GCA_002162505.1). Taxonomy (NCBI): domain Eukaryota; kingdom Fungi; phylum Ascomycota; class Leotiomycetes; order Helotiales; family Sclerotiniaceae; genus Myriosclerotinia; species Myriosclerotinia scirpicola. Next base: position 2,459,965 of record NGKG01000003.1, read on the forward strand.
TTGCCCCTTGATGCAGATCCCATGCTCCACGCTTATGCGAATCCATACAATTGTCGAATACTTTCACTCTCCCAGATACTAACGCCGGCTCCCCCAAAACAATACCCGCGGAAATAATCAAAACGAAAACAAACAACTAGAGCTTCAAAAACTTGATAGTTCCCATATCAATACATCCAATCTTGTGAAGGTTAATCCAAAGTAACAAGTTGACGTCTAGGTTGCATAACTTGAGTATATGTCGGAACATTGGCCTCTGGCGGTACCGAAACTCGCATGGCTTGATGTGGCATATGTCTCTCAGCAGTGTACGGATCACGTCTCTCGTAGTATACTGGTGGCCCAGTTCTTTCTCCGAATATCCTAAAGTCAAGAAAGTTAGCAATTTAGAGTCAACCTTAATTATTCAAGCCTACTTACTCTGGCCTATCTAAATATCGTACTGGAGATCTTGCTTGAACAGGACGTATGACTGTAAATGACCTAGCTGCTTGATCTGGCTCGTCGCCTTGACGATGAGCATTTGAAACATATCTCTGATAGGAAATGGGACCATCTTGTGGTCGAGAAAAAGAAGATTCAAGTCCAGATTGAGAGAAACGTTGAATGAAAGCTTGGTCTGCAGGACTATCCACATATTGAGAACGAGAAATTCTTCTGGAAACAGGTAGATCAGGTGACGCTGGTCTTTGAATGTAATACCTCTGACTAGGCTCAACTTGTTCTCGTCGTACAAATTGATCACGCTCTACCACTCTTATGTTATCACTAGCCATTCGCTGAGGATTATAAGTCTCATCATGATTTGCCAAATAAGGACGAGGTGCAGCCATCTCTCGTCTCAAATAAGATACAGGTTGCTGGTAAGAGATTCTCTCGGGTTCTCCCCTAGAGGGATTTGAATCCACTTCATGTGGCCTGAAATCAGGTACCCCATGAAGAGGCACTCGTTCTGAGAGCACAGGCCGTGAAGATGCTAATGGCAGATTTGTTGACAAACCTTCGGGATGTCTTGGCAATGCAATAGGACGCCGATCAGCGTCCCTGGAATGGAAAGCTGGGGTGGTATGGCCATGCTGTTCCCGGGAGGGATAAGGCCTAAATCGCCCATGATCATCTTCAATTACACGACGGCGTTTGGGATATGGGCTATGATCATCAATGACAATGACTTCTCGAAGCCCAGGTGATAGTCTACTCCTTTCAACCACACGTCGGGGATATGACGCTTGATGATGGACTGAGTTGCCAACAACAGAATCTCGATCCAAATGAGGTGAAATGTTCATACTATCATTTTGTGTTTCAATGGACAAAGCAAGCATATCCTGAAATGTAGTTCTTGTTGGGGAGTCTCCGACTACTACTTGAGGTTTCGGCTCTCTGCTCACTTGTGGAGCCATATTATGATGTGGAGGATAAAAATCTGGACGGTCATGCAAGGGTCTTACTGTTACCTCGTCTCTGCGAATCAATGTCCTTGAGGGTGGCCGCTCCTGCGGGTGATAGTGGCGAATCTATAAAAATTAGTCGTGAAACTCTGTTCTATCTCTCGTGTTGGGACTGGACCTACTTGATGTTCAGGTGGAATGCTATGTCGAGACTCTGCATCACGATAGAGGTACTCCGTCCCGCTGTGTGTACGTGAAGCAGTAATAGGTGCTTGCTGCCGAGGTATTTCTTGGTAATGCGGTAAATCATCATGTTGAGCAGGTCTCATACTTGCCTCATATCCTTGTATACTTGCCACATTAGGTTCATGGGCGGCATTGTGACGACGATTCAAAGCCTGATCCCATGCAGCTTGGTATCGCTCGAAGCGAGGCGGGGGTTTCCTTTGCCTTTCATTTGGTCTTACTCTAGACCTTGTATGAGAAGAAATGAGATCCGAAGGGCCAGCACCATTGGTGCGATGATTTTGCTCCAGTCCCAAAGGTTGCGGCCTTTGTGGACCGTCTTGAAGAGTTAGTGCAACGGATTCGGCGGAAGTCCCTCCTTCTTCTTCCTCTTCCTCTTCCTCTTCTGAATCGTCCGAATCGGAATCGTCGTCTTCATCATCTGAATCGGTGATAATGACAACTTCTCGTAGTATCTCGTCCATCTGATCACGCCCGGTTTCCTCATCTCCTCGCCATTTGACGAGGACATCCAAGCACACAGGCTCAACTACTTTTCGTGCATTTATCCAACTTGTTTCCCTTAGTAATTTATCATATCTAGTGTGGGTATGACGAATGTGAGCAAGAACGGCGAGCTGAACTCGACGTGCCAAAGGCAGATCAGCCTGTAGGCCGACTGTAGGTTCTCCATGAAATTTGAGGCCCTTTTGAAAAGCATGCTCAATAATTCTCTGTCGATCAGTGTTGGGGATTCTTGGAAAAAGATCTCGTATCGCACCATCTGCTTGTTTGTTTATTTCTTCTTGGGATTCTGGTATTGGTTCAATCACACCGTGGAGAGTGTTCGAAATAACGGTGTCGCCAACAACTCTGCGTGCTTCGTCCACGATGACTTCCCGAAAGTGATACCCGGTTCGAAAAATATGATCTGAAATCTTCGAGTTGTCCTCTTTCGAGCGCTGCCGTGAGGTATAAAGTCAGCAAGTGTAACCTTAAATTTGGTATATAGATTTGCCAATAAATCTCACCGAAACAATAAAGATCATAGCATTCTGTTCTCGCGATAGTTCTTTGCAAGCATTCGTCAAAGTCGGATCCCCAATAGGAACGTAAGTGAACCCAGGTGGAGGATTTGGATCATTTGTGACCTGAACCGTAAGTCAACATGACAAAAATACGTCGCAAAATTAAATACCTGAAACTCCAGCTTCTTCTTCTTTTCCTTGTTCTCCGCAAATTCAAAATATGATTGATACTTAGAACTATGCTTAGGGAGGTCTAATTTGGCAATCAAATGCTCTGGGGCAGGTTCTGCCCAATCCTGTGCAGTATATGATTTCTTCTCTTTCTTCCGACGTTCCAATTTCGCAGCACGACGGTCTTCCTTACCAGCTCGAGCTGATCGACTCTTTTGAGCCTTTTGAGCCTCACGGACTTCTTTCTGTGCATTCTTGTTGACACCTCCTTTTGCCAGGAGGGCCTTTTTTCTTCTACCCACCATATCGAGTACTATCCTCGACTTACCATAAGAATATACTGTAATGACCTATTGAAAGAAAGAGATTAGTGCGCAACAGCGCTGGCACGACACGATAACAATTCTCTCAAAGTGATATCAGCAGATTATGCGTGATAAGAAAAACAGAGAATCACGATATGTCTTAACAATACATCCGGTATTCCAGTATTCCAGTGTTAAAAATTGGAAAGGATTGTGTCAATGAAATGATTGAGATGGAAAAATGAAAGTCTTATGTGTCGCAAAAAGGTTTGGGCAATGGATAATAGCAAACGACCTTCGGCATGGGCGGAGAGTCTTATATTAGCGTATTGTGTGTGAAGCGAAAAATAGTATGTATGCCTCAATCACCGTGCCGAGGAGAATGGAATTTGCTTACGAGTACTTAGGTATATTTATCAACCAAAGTCAAGATCAACTATTTTAACAATTAGTGCATGTCTCCCTATGGCTCGTGTTCAAGATGTATGAAGCCACAAGAGTGCATCTATAGCCCCTCTAGGCAAAAGCGCATCAGCGCAACGATGCTGTCAACTACCTAGGTATTCTTGTCGTGACGTTGGACCGAGATATATGAGACCAAAGAAGAGTTATGGAAGAGAGGCCAAACCCGTAGTCGGTCATTCCAGAATGATCACCAGAGCTTCCTCACAAGTGTGAATGAAGCTCCACTGATAATTGTTTTTATACTTTTTTCTCTCGAAATCACCCTCTTAAAGTAATGGTGTCTATATCTCGATCAGCTTTCCTCTGATTATCGACCACTGAAAGTCGAGGCCATCCGTATCAACAGATTGGGCTGTGAAACAAACAATCTCCTTGTCGTTTTCACTCAAGAAAATAGTAAACCATAATAGTGCAGTCACACTTCCTCGGAGTAAGAGCACAACGATATTGTCGGCTCTGAGTTACATTCACGAGTTGTCCCACAAGACACCATTCTAGGCATGACATGAAGTCTTATCGGGAAAACACCAATATATGGCAAACTTAACATGGAAAATAGCTCTAGAAAATAAGGCATCTCTTGTACCATAATCTGATCATTGATGTCCAAAACCAAGGTTCAGAATTAGATCTTTGGACTTCAATTTTTCCGAGAACTCGATAACATCCTATCTCCAGTACGTCTTCGTTTTGTAGCAGCTGTGGGGTATGGCAGCTGAAGATGTCCAGAAAACAAAAGCTGAAAGTGATCGGTATATTCGTAACAGGACTATCGTGCGTCTACCGACTAAATCTGGCATAATACCTGTCGTGTCAACCTTGTTCTTATAGACCATATATAGCTAGTATTCTGTCTTTTTACTACCGGTTAGCGTCTCGAAATAGTTCGGACGTAACCCATAACCTATCCAGACCTATTTTGCTCATGTGAGTCCAAACCAAGTATCTTGAGATTTTGCCAAAGTCCGCTAGCTCTTAGAATCATTGTTATCGAGTTGGCAATCGGTATAGCCTGTTCATGCATTCCTGCTGTTAGAAAATTGGCGAAGGTCCATCCCAAGTTCTTCAGTCTCGGATCGTACTGTTCGGTCCTTGGAACACAACGTACATCGACTTGGGCCCATCAAAGAAACAAACCAAAAGCATACAAGGACATGCACGGCAAAAGGGCAAGACGATTCAGCCAATCGGAGCAATGCTCTATGCTAGAAGGAGCAGAGATTGTGTATAGATTTCAATCCCTCGCAGTGGAGGTATAAATGAACTGGATGAGGCCGTGATTCATTCGAATGGGTTCACTCTGATACAAAATTTAAGTGAGGTGGCTCGCGGAGGAAGGATAAATAGGAACACCACACAGAAAAGGATAGACAGCTATCTTGCTTCAAGAAAGAGATTCTATCAGGGTGCTATTATACCTGTGGCTGGGGGCAAGGCAAAGGGGAATGGGGTTTATATCATTGGTCTTTCTAATAATCAGTTGCTCTCACAACTTTGGAGGTGGAACCGGATTGTGTTGAATCATGGTTCTGACCGCACTACTCAGGGGGGTTGCCGCATTCAACCAAAGAACTGTATTATTGGGTGCAAGGAGGGTTGAAATTAGTATCATCTCGATCTCAGTAAGTTCAATTGCTTATGTATGACCATGGATTTGAACAACCAGCATAAATATCCAGCGAACCCTATGCAATATTAATCATTATTATTATCATTTCTTTCGTGCCTTTGTTATTTAACGTTATCTGTTCAAAAAGAAGACTACCATACTCTGAAGTAGCAATGTTATTTAATTTTATATCTACAGTTGTATTGATCAAATATTTGAGTAGCGGAGGGAGTTTTACTGTTAGGTTAGATCTCACATAGCTACACGATGATTAGCAGCAACATAGAAAGTCAGTGTTGTTCATTCCAAATTTCACGACAACTGTAGTATAGAAGGGATGTAGCAAGGAAGTGTGACTTTATTGATCAGTATTGTACTTAGGAGCAGCTCCCAGCGCAATTTGGCTCACTCGGCCCCTGAATGGCCATCTATGGTTGTTTCTGCAGCACTCCCTGACTTTGTGCCCAATTCACACTCCTCCGAGCAGCCTCTTCCAAGTCAACCTTGGGCTCCCAATGCAAGCGTTTCCTCGCCTTTCCAATATCAAATGTTCGATGCAAGCTACAGTTCTCCATCTGGGTCCTATTGAATTTGTCCGGCCTCCTCGTCCCAGCGCTAAACACCCACATAAAGGCTTCTGCTATTCGGGCCCCAAGGAAAGCCAGCCACATGGGCAGCACGATGATCTTCTCTGCCGGAGTACGATCACCCGCAAGACACCATACGAGGCGTGCAAAGCTCCAAAATCTCATAGATTCTCCATTCGTAATGAAGAACGCCTCGCCGGCAACCTCATAGCCTTGCGCTGGCTTGTGCATTTCTTCATTCATCATGGCTTCGACACAACATACGCAGGCATCGGCTACATTGCCTGCATAGACGAAATCAAACTTGCTGGTGCCATCTCCTAGTTGAATGCGCGACACGCCTTGTTCCAGTGCCTTGAGGAGTGAGGGTGTGATTTGTGTATCTCTCTCGCCGATAATTCCACACGGTCTCAGTATCGCGGTACTCATCCGTGGAGGATGATTTGCGGCGAGTTCCATGGCGTCGGCAGTGGCTTTCGCCATGGTATAGGGATCATGATGAGAAGACCCGGGCTTCAATAGCGTCGCTTCAGACTCGGCGAGGATGGAGAATGGCGCAGCAGTGACGATGCTGGTACTTGAGATATAGATGTAATGTTTGACGGAGGGACACTTGGCCGCACATGTGAGTGAGGTTTGTGTACCATCAATAGTCGTAGCTTCCGACGCCTTGATTCCTGCTGAAGCTGGAGCAGATGCTGCGTTGATGATGATGGTCGGGTGGATGCGGTCAAATAGTGCCTCTAAGTCCGTCGCAGAGCAGATATCACCGGCGTGATAGCTAACTCCCTGTTGTAAATTGCATGTCGGTGAGCGACTGAGGACTGACACACGAGGACGCGAGGAGTGTGCTTTCATAGCACCGACGATGTGGGAGCCCAGAAATCCGCAACCCCCAATGACTAGGATGTGAACTAGTGTAGGCGGATTTTGGCTTGCCATTTTAATTTATTCTTTTTGATTTGGGTTGATTTGGGTCTCATAAGGTGGTGGTGCCTAGTATCAGATTGACGATGCAAAATGAGGACAAAATCTCAATAAGAATTTTGGGGGTCTATATGAATGTATGAGCCACATATCCTACGGTCTCATCACAATGAGTGAATTTGTTTGGGGACAGCTGTAGGCGCATATGTGTTGGGGTACAAAGCCAAATCATGCCGCACCACGCCGTTCATTTTATTCGCATTGGATGCCATCAATATAAAACCTTTGAGCCTTGTCCAAAAGAGGCACTAAATACTATTATCGCAAGTTTCCAGTGAAGGTTGATCTGTAATACAGATGATAGAGACCTGACCATTGATTGGCGGCTGTGCCCCCTTTCTGGCTGTGCTTAGCAAGGAAGAAGGCACAGCTTTGTAGACCTCTTGTCGTAAATTCACTACCCGATCTTCCATCCCCTCACCATAAAACGATCTCGAGAGAAATAATCGGTGGTAATAATTCCTTTATCGTCACGTTGTGCTATGGAAATCAAACCGAATCAGACGTCAGTTCTCTTAATCACTAGCAGTGACTATGGTCAGGCCAACGTGATGCTCTCTGTTGCCCAACAACTGCTTCAAGCATCAGCCGTCACAGTTCACATCGCCTCGACAGCAACCTTAAGCTCTCAAGTAGCACAGCTAGGCCGCAGCGCCCATTTCCATCTCATCCCCAGTCGTTCCATGTTTGAAGGCTATGTAGAAAACGGTCATGATATCAACGAGCTGCCCCATCCGCCAGGTATGCTCGGTGCTGTGTCCAGCTTCAACAACGTGCCTAAGATGATGCGACACTGGATGGATGGCCGGTACCTAGACATGTACAGCGCCTGCTTCTTGCTGATTAGAGAGCTCGCGCCGACAGTCGTGGTGGTAGATCCTGTGTGTGCACCCGAGATTGATGCATGTCGCATGCTCAACCAGAACCTCATCATCTTATCTCCTCAGGGTCTCAAAGACTTGCTAATCCCAGTGCAACCTTGGGCTGGTGTGCTATGGAAGTATCCAGCGTAAGATCCTGCTTCCATTGCATGCTTTTGAATCTAACATGCTGAACAGTATGTCTTCAGGATATCCGTTCCCACTCCCACCCCACCTGATTTTCGCCAATGTGTACATACTTCTTCATCTAGCGGCAACGTGTTTTCTGTTCTCCCCAACCTTCCGTAAAATCGTAGAAGTGCGAAAAGCGGCCCGAATTCGCGGTCGCCTACCGAGTATTCAGCCATACAATTCTAGTGGGACGCATTATCTGGTACCGGACCTTCCTGAGCTCAGCTTGCCAATAGCTAAAATTCCTTCCAATGCTACAGCATGTGGACCGATTATTCCAAGATCTACAATCCATGAGACGACAAAAACAGCCAAAATACTTCAGGAATGGGTTGGCAGTGGTGAGACCGTAATTGTCAATCTTGGCTCACACATCATACCTAGTCAGAAATACTGTCTCTCCCTAGCAAGGGGTCTATGTATCGCGCTGCAGAAGCATCGAAAGCTAAAAGTTCTATGGAAGTTAAAGCAGAATCCCGGAAGGCCCCTTGATGAAAGCGTGACGAGTGCGCTAGGCAATGCATGGAACGAAGATCGTGTCAAGATTGTTGAATGGTTAGAGATCTCTCCAGCCCATCTCTTATCAACACCGGGAGTCGTGGCGAGCGTACATCACGGAGGTGCAAATGCGTATTTTGAGACCTGCAGGTTAGTTGCACCACCCATTCCACAACACCCACATCCGTATTCAGAGTTCACTCATCTACTCATCTAGCAAGTGACTAAGTGCATGATAGGGCTGGAGTACCACCTATAATACTTCCAGTGTGGTATGACACTTATGGTAACGCAACTTGCGCTGAGTATTTGAACATTGGTATATACGCGAACAAATGCTGCGCGCCCAATGTTTCTGATACTGAACTAGGCGATGCGCTATGCATACTTCTGGACGAGAACAACGTACGAGGTAACAAGATCAGAGAAACGGCGCAGGCGTTAGGGAAGCGATGTAGGGAGAAAGAGGGTAGGCAAGTTGCAGCAGATGCAATATTGAAGATAGCTCATGATGAATTTTGAAAAATTCGCCATCCCAAAGACCTGAAACCGCGAGGTAGATACGAAAATCTTCAATCTACCTACAATTTCATGAGGTATTTCTTATATTCATTGATAATTTATTTACCTAAGACTAGGCAAATGCATAACCTTCATCCGATCTCCTAACATTGCCGTTCATTCATTTAGCAAAGTCTGTCCATATCAAATACCTTCATATCAAACTCAAAACTCGGAAAATTCTCCTTAATCAATGCAGACTAGATCCTAGCCATATGCTCCTTTGAAAACTCCATTTCCCTAATGCTTGTGAATCGCCAAATTTCCATACAAAAATGAATATTTACAAAAGCTTCCACACCAACCTCAAAATAGAACCCCCATCATTCCGGAAGTGCATTTATATTCTTCTTGATGACTATATGTTGTTAGTTATAAACGCACTGAAAATCAATAGAATTCACTTACATTCGAATGCAGAGAAGAATATTGAGTTTACAACACATGATCTACCCATGGACACACCCAAGCCTCGGTACATTTTCTTATCGAAGAATCGAATACTTGGTGCCCTCTGAACTGTCTCGCCTTTGCAGCAGGTCAAGCAGTTTCGTTGGTAAATGCTTTTGGCGGAGTCAATTGGGTACTATCAAGAGTCAGCTGTTTGGCTTAGACCACAAAATTATGTTTTTCTACGCACAATCAGTGCCCAGCTTGCTATACCGCAGAAACCGCCAGCAAAAACGATAGCAAAGGGGCTTGTTGATCCCCCCTGTTGACCTGTATATGTATTCAGGAGTTGCTTACAACTTTCGTAAGTCATAAAGTAAATAGCAGTTCCTAATGTATCCCGAACTATATGAGACGAGATTAGTTTATGACAGCAATATTAGATTGAAAATAACTACTGACGAAGGTGGAGGTTAAATCCCGAATAGAGACCCGAGACACCACGAAGCTTGACAATATTCATAGCAGTTTTGAATGTCCCTTTATCTTTGTAGCTTGCTGCAGTTGCATCCTGCATAGGCGAGTTTCTCACAGGATCAGAAACACTCGTTTGTCTTTTGGCAGCCATCAATACAGATACTTGAGCGCTGAGTTTTGTCAATTCGAAGGGACCTAAAGATTGTCAGAAGTAAGAACAAAAGCAAATGGACTGAGCTTATCCACCCACAAGCTACAAGCGTTATGAAAGATCCCGCCGTGGCGCCAGCAGCTCCAAAACAAGCAATCGTTGAAAATGTGGGATATGTTCCAGATGTGTTGATATGCACCAATGGATCGATATCGAAATTTCTCTTGAACCAAGCTGCGTATGTGTACTTTGACCGCTGATAGACCGAGAAAGATATTGTTCGGACAAGAGTTACTGAAGCTAAAGGTGCTGCAACTCCCCGAAAGAATCCTCGTAATTTCTCCGTTTGATATGTATGCCGAACACAATCCGTGAAGTTATTGTATCTGTAGGTCTGCATTCGTGTTTTCACTGAATCTAATGGAAACTAAGATCGATTCAGCGAATGTGAAGTTAAGGAGATGATGGTAAGAACCTACTGCGCAGAAAGTAGAACAGATACTGCTGACAGATGCAGCAACTTCTGTTCGGTATTGTTTCACCCATCTCTTCTGTGCCTTCGATCTTTCTTGAGGATAAAGTAGTAGTCGTTGTTGGTTGATCACATCATGTTGACCAGGCTTGACAGGCATAATGACCAGTTAGTATTCGTGGCGGGCGCTGGAAGACAGTGGTCAATTGACCAGAGTCCTCAACGCGATCGCGATAAGGGCAGACGCCAATGATCGTCCATGAAGTCTTCTGTCGATTATGAAAATCGAGCGGAAGAATTCACCTGCGAAGTTGCAGCCGAAAGAAAGATAGATATGTAGATAGATAGATGGTCTGGTCTGGTCTGGTCTGGTTTGGTTTGGTTTGGTCTGGGGGAACCTTGGAAAGGTGAATTATGAGATGGCGAAGGCGAAGGCGGGGTTATGGTTATGGTTATGATTATGGGTTATGAGATATATAATATATGGAGAATGAATATATGGGTAACACTAGAAGAGGGATTGAGCCAACCAAGGGCTTCACAATTATTCGGGAATTGGGGTAAGGACTTCATTCAAAGTCAACTTGAGGTCAAGTACTAGGTACGTACGAAGTATGGGCTTGGAAGTTGGCTTTTAGTTTGGCGCAAATCACTTCTTGATTCGTGATGGAGTACCGAGTTATCAATAATCTCATGTTTTGGAGAAGAAGAGGTTCGCTAAAGCCGGGGTATCCACTTTACAACTACACATACAGCTACATACATCCATAGGTACATACAGCTACAGTAGTCTGATACATAATCACGATACCTACTCCTTCATGTTGTAATGGTTCAAGACTACTAGGTATATATACTACCTAGATACTCTGTCCTACATAGGTATATAACACAATAGAATGTTGTTTGTTCTACCCAATAGCTATCTAGCTATATCAAGAAAGGAAATATATCATGTATGGTCATTTAGTTTCAAACAAAGAAACATCATCCCCCGCTTGACGTATCATTTAATTGAACGGAAAGGGAATGGAGGAATGCATTACAGCAAGGCAGCGAGCGGGTAGGGCAACTAGATTGCAGATTGGATAAACCCCGCAGTACTCCGTATTATCATTACTTTTCGATAAGGGGGAATCACAAGAAACAAGCACCACCTACCTGGGCGTTCACAGGCTTGCAGATGTGGATGACAGGGTAAATGTATACATCAGCCACTGTGAAATAAAGAAATATACCTACTTATACAGTTTAATAAGTATCTTCCCATTGTTATTCTCAATGTAGCATTTCAGACTTTCAGTAGCTATCGGCTAAAGTAGGCCGGCATCGGGTGGAACTACTGAAGCTACCTCGTAGACATCAGGCTATTGATGATAGTCATCTGAAATGATCTCATCAATATCATTCGTCATGCATTGTTGCTATAAGATAAGCGTGTGAAGCCGTGAGCGAGTCCATATCGACAACCCTCAGATCTAGCTTGCAGAATTCATCTCCAGGTACCATCTCCAACAATCGGTGGGGGCTAGAAAGATGTTATATGACAGGCTAATAGTCGTTCCCCATGAGACTGGACTAGGCCTTGCGTTTATTGCACTATGAAGATCCCTCAAATCCGCCATGCGTTTTATATCGCCTGAATACCAAAACTCGCGATATATGAGAACCATCCGCCAAATGGCCTTTCGCTTGTTGAGTAAAACCGAGAAAATGTATGTGTATCGGTACATCGAACTTCGCCTCCGGACTTTGATCTTTAGAACTGTTCCTGCTCTGAGGACATCATAGCTGTAAAGCTATGAAGTCGATAATCTCTTCTCTATTTGAATCGCCTTCAACGCAGACACAAACCCATACTTTCGTTGAGCATCTCAATAGTTTTGTCGTAGTGTGTCATGGTATTCTGCCTTAAATATTTTTGTGTAGGAGTCGATTCTCTGAGTTGCCTGCGCAAGAGTTAGTATCACAATATCAATGCTAGATGGTTGTGGATTGATTTACTCTTTCCATTGCAGTCCCCGCTCATACTGTACGCGCACCAAATTCTTGACTAACTTATGCTCAAGGCCAGTTTCTTTGGTTGCAAGCTTTAGAAATTTGATAGTATTGTCAATTCGTGCTTGGTCAAATGTTGCCGGATTTCCTCTGCGGAATTCATATCTTAACGTATTTCTTCCTATGTATCGTGCCGGTTTTGCATATTGTACAGCATGTAATAAAGCTCGGTAGAGGTTTCGATATGCGCATATATAATCCTTTCGTGTAGATGTCATGTTTGTTTTGACTTTGTGGTGGAATTCAAAATAAAAATAATTAACTCCAAGTGAAATTCCGTTCCGTTCGCATGTGAAAATTCCCATGTCTCGGATGGTTCCGAGTAGCGCGTCATCGGACTTGCCTCCAAAGTCAATCTAATACTAAAATAATCCGAATCTACGGAAACATCAAACATTTGGACATCAACTTCTTAAAATTAATATAAGCAAAAACCAACTTATTTCCTATGAGGCAAATGAGCACTAAATGAGCTCTCTTGTATCCGAGTTCTTGATTAATCCAGTTCTGAGACAAGCCAGACGGTTTTCAAGATCTGACGCACCTGTCCAGACTCACGACTCGAATAATCGATTAACCCCGCACCTCGTCTCAGGAGGCAATAATGAAGTTGATGAGATCGTTATAGAGGATGTGATAGAAGGAGAGACAGTTATGGATCTGCCAGATGGAAGTGAACATGTAGGCGTCGGTAACATAACTCGAAGCTCATCGAATCCATACAGCGATAGTCACAGCCTTCAACATGAGGTTGATCGAAACCAGATTGACCAGTTGGTGCCCTCGCATATACAGTCAAATACAAATCAAGTAGAGAGCGATATGTCTGGCAACCACCCTCCCAGCATAGAGCCCCAGACACAGGGCATCATCACAGAAGGAACATCTGGCAGTGCTACTATAAACGTTCTTGATTTACATATGAGTTCCGCGGAAGGCTCATCTCAACATTCAAGTCAAAATTCAACTTCGGCTTCGATAGGTCTCGATACAGGTAGTAGTGCTCTTCCTGCGGACGATGGAATGGGCCCTCTTCGACAACGCATCAAATATATACAGGCAATGGATATCCCTACAGAACAAAAGGCATTGTTGATGCATCAACTCTTGACTCAAGGCTACACCGAAGCTCACGAACTATTCAATGCAAAGAACTATGTACCAACTACCGCCTCAGATAAAATGATTAGTCAGGAGAGACCTGCAACTCCGGGCTCGTTAAGCTCTTTTATTTGGCAGATGAATGGTTCTTCAGATCCAGCACCGGCAACTGAAAGTCATACCTTTCGACTCTCTCCAGACGACTTGAAGAGGACCTACGCTCCTCTTGATCCCCCAGAAGTTGATGATGGGAGCGGAGAATCCGAGAGTACTGAAGAATCTGTTCCTAAACTCGGGTGTAAACATTACAAGAGAAATGTCAAGTTACAGTGTTCCACGTGTGATCGATGGTATACCTGCCGACTGTGTCACGATGAAGTCGAAGACCATATCTTAATCCGTCATGAGACCAAAAACATGCTGTGTATGATATGTGGTTACGCTCAACGTGCGGGGGAATTTTGTGTCGAGTGTGGCGAGAGGACTGCTTGGTACTATTGTGGCGTATGTAAGTTGTGGGACAATGATCCCAATAAAAGCATTTATCATTGCAATGATTGTGGAATATGCAGAAAGGGTCGCGGTCTGGGGAAGGATTTCTTCCATTGCAAGGTAAACCACCTCCAAATTACCCAATCAATTTTGCATTATGCTTACAATTTCAATAGACATGCGGCGTTTGTATGGCTATGTCTCTTATGGATGATCACAAATGCATCGAGAGAGTATCTGACTGCGATTGTCCTATTTGTGGAGACTATATGTTTACTTCACCAAAGCCCGTGGTATTCATGCGCTGTGGTCATAGCATTCACTCAGCTTGTTATATCGAGCACATGCAAACTTCGTACAAATGCCCAATATGTAGCAAAAGTGTGGTCGGTATGGAGACCCAATTTCGAAATCTGGATCGAGCTATTGACAACCAGCCAATGCCGCCTCAATTCCGGAACACATTGGCTATGGTTTCGTGTAATGATTGCTATGCTAAAAGCGCAGTTAAATATCACTGGTTGGGACTGAAATGTGCCATTTGTGATTCTTACAACACAGCTCAATTGTCAATCCTAAGTGATCCGGAAGTGGAAGCGCCGGAGATAGGGACAGGAGATGCACAGAACGATATGCAAACGGGCCAAGAACCACAAGAAATGTCTTCATCTACACATTTGATACCCGGTATTCCTAGGAATCGCAGACATTCTTCCCACATACCATCCTCTTCATCGCAGGGAGAATCTGGTCGATTTTCTCCTTACCCCGTGCCATCTCGGCTAGGAAGATCGGTATCACCTGCTAGAGGACTAGGATTATTTGCAAATCAACCAACGGCTGGCGGTGAAAGTGATGGCTCTGGAGATGAGGATGACTTAGATTTCTGGGGAAGAGACGAACCACGAAGCGCGAGAGCAACACAAGAGACACATGACGCAGATGCACAAGATGATAACGACATTGAATATGAAGATAATTCCAGTGATTCAGAATCTGGAAATGATGATGATGACGATGATGACGGTGAAGAAGAACCCTTCGCCATTTTTGGACACCGTTGATACTTGCATTGCATTGCATGGATTGGTAATGGGGGATAAGCTTGCATTTTTTTGGCGTTGATTCTAGCGCCCGCAGCATTGTATGACAAGAAATTGGAGGGTATCAAGGCGTACTGGATATTTTTCTGGAATGGGGGGGAAGGAAAGGGGGTTGATATATGTATGACCCTTGTAGTTATTTGCGATTAGTGAAAATACTATTCTTTCGATTTTTCATCTTGATTTTGATTCTCTGATCCCTCTTGTTTCTACGTGCTCATGGTGAGGTCACGATTATATCAGAGTTTTCTTTTCATAATACCAGCAGAACTCTACTTTCTGGATCAAATTCTAGGGAATAAGTGTAATGCCATCCCATCCATATATATAATACTAATACTGCAAGAGGCTCCGAACCTTATGCCAGACCCCTCCCCCCAGTATCATTCATCTCATTCATCCCATCCACACTAACGCCTCGGTATACCCCTTAAACGCCTTATATAAAAACCACAGTGCTCTTTCCGTGACTCGTATCATATCATTCATCATTCATCATTATGCCCAATCCTAAATTACCATACCCCCCC
>NGKG01000003.1:2476204-2488607 GCA_002162505.1 Myriosclerotinia scirpicola
CTCCTCCCCCCAAAACAAAAACCAAACAAACAAACAAACAAACAAAAAAAAACAAAAAACCTACAAGCAAAGTAGAAATCTCATGAAAAACATCGATAACCTGACGAGCCTGTGCCGCGCTCGTCGCTTTATCTGGTTTTTGGCCCGTCGAGGTGGATGTGGATGTATCTGCCATTTTGAATTTCGTGTGGTATTCGTGCGGTTTCGTGTTGTGTTAATTGGGTGCTGGTTGCTGGGAAGTGGGAGGTAGATGGTGGTGCGCGTTTGTTTTGGCTGGTTGCTTGGGGTGGTGCAGGTGAGGTGGGATTGGATTGCGGGGGTTTTATGGGTTATGATAAGGAAAATAAACGGGGTTTGGGATTGTAGGTGCAGGTCGGATGGAATTTTAAAATGTCTTATCGTATGCTGTTGGGATGGTACTAAGTTTTGCAGTCAAATGAGGATTGGCAAATGTTGGTATAGTCATCTGGTCTTGCAAAAAGTTTATGCATCGAGAAGAGTACAACAATAGTATTCAGAACCACCTAGGTCGTTATCATTAGAATACCCTTCATATCAACATTTGGTGGTATCTTATCCAAACACCCCCCTCTTCGCCCTTCTGCTAGATCTTCATTCCTCGGCCGTTTGATGACAGTATTAAGTCTGATATATGTCTGATATACTCCTTCCCATTCTACCTTCTAACATCCACAGTATAGTGCCTACCCATAGCATTCTTACTATGGTGATATTAGACGGTACTTTGGATAGCAATCGTGAACAAACAACCCATTTAGCTTTGAGGAAGACGCTCTCTCCATCCTTAATTCTTAATAGCTTCAACAAACAGTTCCCTCATACCCTTCAACAATACACGCAGATCCCGAGTCTCATTTAATTTATCCACCACCCTTTCAATCTGTTCCTTCTCCAATTTTGGCTTGCAATATGGAATGTCATAATCCCTCTTCGATGTATCAAGCTCAAACCAAGCCTCTCTATCATAATCATTATCATCAACATTCGTGAAAATAAATTTCAATCGATCATTTTGTCCAGCTCCCTCAATCATAAGACCCAAATTCGAAATCCAAAAGTCTAGTTCGGGTACATTGAATCGAGCCTGTTTGTCGATATATTGAGCATGAGATTTCTGCGCAGCAACCCGTCCATTTATAGCCTTTTGTGTTTCCGCAATCTGAGCTTTCAAGGCTTCTCTTGTTGCAAGTTGTGCGTCTCGTTGAGCACTCAGTGATGCGATGGCTGCTTGCATTTCGGCCGTTTCGGCGGCTTCTTTCACGAGGGTTTGTTGATGTGTACTGATCTTTGACGACAAGACTTCGATATCTCTTTTCTTCATACGTTGATCCTCTGCTATGTATCAGTTGAATGCGCATCGGATTAATGAATTGAGTATTCACCATGTAGTTCAGTGACATTCATCCTGAACTGATTTCTTTCCTCCAAA
This sequence comes from Myriosclerotinia scirpicola, assembly GCA_002162505.1. Lineage (NCBI taxonomy): Eukaryota > Fungi > Ascomycota > Leotiomycetes > Helotiales > Sclerotiniaceae > Myriosclerotinia > Myriosclerotinia scirpicola. The sequence goes on from NGKG01000003.1 coordinate 2,477,655, forward strand.
ACGCGCTTCCTTCCTTGCTCTATAAAGGCATCAAATTTGACTGTAAATTTTGCCATTCTGTCGCGCAATTCATCGAAGCCAAAGTTAATACTTGGTAGAGTATCTGCCATTGATGGGGCATCTGCCGAAGACAAAGGTGGTCGCATCATACTGCTAGACATGCTGGCAGACAGCGAAGATTCAAACATTGTAGTCATGGTGATATTGTGGTGAGTATTGAAAGTTATTGGGGTATGTATGAACTGTAATGTATGGTTCTGGATGGGTTGAGTGTTTATGCGCGTGTAAGAATTACCTAGAAATGCAAAGAAATGTAAACCTTCCTAAACCCAAACCTGGTACAGTACGGTAATATATTGATTTTCGATAAGCGCGTTGTCAAGGAAACCAATATTTTATCCAATCCATCCATCCATCCATCCATCCATTCCCGAGTCCAACTTTTCCAAGGTCCCGCACTAGTGGAGTGGAGCCGATAAATTCGCGGTCTCGAAAAATAATAATTTATTTTTACTACATTATTATTATTGCCCGTCGCCGCCTCACCAGCCTTTTTTTGCTTTTTGGAATTTATGACAGAAATTCTGACTTTTAAACCCCTCGGCCTCTTTTGATTCTTAGAAATCAACCTTACTTCTCAATATATCTGCGAAGTTCCGAAATGATTGGAAGGGATTATTGTGCAAACAGAAGTCCTCGAAAACCCAATGACTGACCACAGGGTTTCTGACCTGCTACATGGTCATTTTGGTGAATTATCTTACCATGTTAATGAAGAGAAATGGTCTTTTTCACAGGATTTGAGTAGGGGTAAGTTCGATCTCACTAATTGTGTGAATGAGTTTGTATTTACTGTTTTCGCAGTTCATCGATTTCAACAACTTCTTCCATTCGCGCAATGCGTTCCTCCCTCGATTCGAGATATACCCAGCGATGGAAAAGTAGGCTCGACGAAAGCTCATAAACAACAAAGATGGCTTACGAAGAAGCGACCTGAAATATTTCCTGGAAAAACTCTTGCAGCAACCCTTTTGAAAGATTCTCCGGATGCGACATTCGAGCGTTCTAGGACCAGTACACTGATGGCAATCGGAGGGGCTGCGGATGTCAATCATACCTTTGGTTCCAAAATCGCACTCATAATCGCGATTCCGTGTGGTGAAGCCGGTCATATTCTGAAGCTAGTCAAACCTCGCCCAGAAAAACTTGGGTGGGAGTCTCAAAATGGAGTTCGAGTATCTTCGATGGGTTCCACCAACTCAGATGAAGGACATTGGTTTGGTACTGGAGGAACGATTTTCCAGATTGCCTCTGTTGATGATGGAAATGAGCTTAGTACTTGGTTCGCTGTTAGACAGGCAGCCATGACTACAATCTTTAGACCCGTCTTTCGAAAAGTTCCAAAGCCTTTTATAGCCCCCGCTGGGCATACTGCGGCATACCCTCCATCTTGCCTTGACGCCAATCCAGTCGCAACATTAACATGCCAACAGTCAGGATCAGAAGAACACGTGGATGTCAGTTTTAATCCTTGGTACGCTCGACAATTTGCAATTATCGATCGCACTGGTCAATGGAGTAGTTGGGATATTGAAGGCCGACAAAAGAAACGCTCGGCTTTTGAAATAGTTCCAGGGAAGATGGCTCATATTTACGACGACTTTCATGGAGATCCTGCCACTCCTGCTTACAAACTACCTGGGGACGTAGGCGACTGGCACCGAGTTCTTTGGGCAGGTAGCGTGAGCACTATGATAGTCGTGAATAGAAGGCATCTTGCAATATTTAATACGAAATCCAAGCCAACACGATTGCCATCTTACTCATTTAATACTTCTCTGATGCAAGACTGGATCTTGGATATTAAGCGCAGTACTGTTGATCTTGGCCACTTGTTTGTTTTGACTACGACTCGACTTTTTTGGCTAAAGGTCATACCGGTTGGTGAGGATGGTTTGAATATGGAGTCTGGAGTCAAGGTTATCCTCTCGCATCGACACTACAGGACTGCAACCGACGAGACGATGAAATTGACCATGTCCAAGGATGAGAATGGTACGGAACTAACTGTATTTATCTCTTCAAGCGAAAATTCACGACTAAATTCCTACACCTTTTTCATGGATGGCAAAGTCGCGAAAACTTTTGAGGGGGCGTTCAGGCTTTCCCCTGGGATAAGCGAGGAAAAATCACTTAGAACAGAAAGTCTTTTGATACATTCTGCCCCTTTTCTGATACCCAGAGACTCGGCCAACGGAACAGGACTAGAATGCATGGAAGCAGGCGTGAAATTTCATCAAGCATGGGTGCTCACGCCAAACTTCGAGCTAGTATCTTCTCTATGGGCATCTGAAGTTATCGATTCTCAACAAAAATGGACTTCACGATCCAGTCTAATTGCGCCGACAAACAAGGTTGTGGATAATTCTATTCGCATGACAGCTAGCCGTCTTGCAGATGACTTCATAGTTCCAGATGGAGACGACGAAGACGTTTTGGTGAATCAGATAAGCTCTTTAATGACTAAAAACGACGGGTACACCCCAAACATCAAAAGGGTCTCTACAGATCTGCTTCTCAGGATCAATATGCAGCCAGTCTTCGAAAGAATATTCAATAAACCAACATCGAAGGATTCAAACTCCGATATGGAAATGGCATTTCGAGATATATCAATTCGGATGCAAAACGGCAAGCAACTGGACAACATGTCTTTAAAAACTTGTCTTGAGCTATCGGACAATGCATCCCCTTCTGGAGATATCGATGAGGCATCTAAAACTGTAATTGAATTCCTGGATTTCATGAAAACATTTGATGAGGATGAAGAGGAAGCATCTTCAAAATTTCATCTCTCAAAACTGATATCATGTCCAGGAATGATGTTTCCTGACGATTCATCAGACGATAAATGCCCTGATATACTGAAGATCTATGATCACCTCATCAGTGTTTGGGTCACAAACCTACCTTGCAAAACCCCTGGACCAGTTCGTCTGGCAAAGGCGAGACTCATACGAAAAATTGCTATGGAATTGTGGTTGAGTTCAGTTGGTATCTCACTCCGTAATAAACAGTTTGAGCCAAAGCCTCCACCAATCGTCGAAGAAGGCTCGCCTTTGCGCATGCTGAAAGACATTGACGAAGTTTCAAGGGCCAGCTCACCTCCATACTTCAGTTCTCAGGTTCAAGCCAGTGCCGTAAAGAATCCGCAACTCAGTCTGCCTACCCCGACCCCTTCGATCATATCAGCCGCTACAGTTGTAGAAGATCCTACCATTGCCCGACTTCGCCAGTATGCGGTTAGCCTCGAACCGAAAAGGGAATTCGGTCCGGCAAAATCTTCATTGATTTCCCAATGGCCATCTGTTCCAGGTGCAGACCCAGCTACATATTCTTGGGAGGAAGTTCAAAGAGCTGCAGCTGCAGAAGAGAGCGGTGACGATGACTATCGTAGTCGACAAGAAAATGCTAGGCTTAAACGGAGGACCGAGAAATTTTTGAGTCGCGACCGTGCGAATGCAGCTGCATCTTCATCTCAAGCTATGGGTCAACCTTTTGGCAGTCAACCAGCCGGATACAATACTTACAGCTCGCAACCTGTCAACGAAGTATCGATGACACAACCAAGCAAAGGGGCTTTTGGTAGTACTCCTGGGTATAAACCGTCGAAAAGGCGAATAGCAGGGTTTTAGAAATAGCAATTGTGAGGGGGTATATGTTCGGATTGTTCAAATCATCAAGACTGGGCTTATATTCGATATTAGGGTTGTTGGGTCCTGTAGTGTGATGTTTAGAGACATCTTCAAAGGCCGGTCTTTCTATCACTGGGGTGTATAATAATGTAGAGTAGCATGTTAAAGTATCTGTATTCCGTTTGTCAAACATAATTGTTCAAGTGTAGTTTAACACCTTAAGTGCACTGTATTTAATTCGTCATCGACTACAGGTTGCTATCATTCTTGAATCTTCACCAACTACATGCTACTATCCGTCAACTAGATATTTTTTAGGAAACGTCGGCATATTCATATAAAATTGACAGCATGATTGGTGAATCTCTCCCCTCAGTAATTTTGCCGTCGGTGAGGAAAGGGGAAGGCATAAATAACCCATTTCAAGACCCGCCATAATTACTTTTCAGTTTTCGAAATTCAAAAAACACTGAAAGACTCGAAAATCATGTCGCACTGTCACGACGAGCATGATCACGGTCATGGCGGCCATTCTCACGAAGGGCACGATCATTCCGATGATATCACCCCCGCACTTCAATACTCACTCTATCAACACATCAATTTCGACGACATAACCACACTCAACGAAGCGAATTCAGGTTCTGGAAAAGCGGTTGTGAAGAAAACATGGGCTGAACGAATGAATGAGCAACCGGAGCTCGAAAGCGATGCTGATGAACAGCTTTTGATGCATATCCCGTTTGTTTACCCCGCCATTACCCCTCATCGCAACCAGAGGTACCAAGTAGCTAACGTGTACATCCCACCCAACAGCTTCACCGGCCAAGTAAAACTGCACTCCATTCTCCTCCGCACATCCAACTCGGAATGCGCTCCCAAGACTCTCAAAGTATTCATCAACCGCGACGATCTCGATTTCAGCGCCGCGTCAGATCTGCGACCCACGCAGGAATTTGAGTTAAGTCAAACGTCTGAGATACAGGATATTGGTGTTAAGAGGGCTTTGTTTGGCAAGGTGCAGAATTTGACGCTGTTTGTCGAGGATAATTATGGGGAGGATGTGAGTCGTGTTTGTTATGTGGGTTTTAAGGGGGATTGGATGCAGTTGGGAAAGGCGCCTTCGAATATCTTGTATGAGGCTGCGGCAAATCCGAGTGATCATAAGGTTAAGGGGACTAGTTTGAATCAGATGGGTAGCAATATTGGGCAGTAAGGGAGCGAGGATGGCGGGCTGGCGGTATGGGAGTGTGCGTTTTGGTATATGCGTTGAAAGCAGAAAGTGAGAGAACGGTCTGGTCTGGTCTAGTCGAAGATGACTGAATTGGGAGAATTCCTCAAATATCAGAGGTTGGCAACTAAGTTTACTAAAGGTGTGCTTGAAAATAGAAACTGGACTGTCCATTTTCTACCCAAAAAAATGTATCGTTGAGAGGTCAAAAGTACCTCCATCAATCATAAATTTATAATAAACAATGCTAAAAGCTACATGAAATCATCCAAAAAGTCTTCTCCTCTATCTTGATTATTGGCCTCTTCATCATCTTCCTGAGTAAACATATCATCATATGCATGATCCTTCTGCCATTTCTTTTCCTTATACTCCTGAGCCTGTCTCGCTTCTTGTTTTCTCTATTCACCTATCAGTACATGACAATACTCAAAGATACACAACACTCACCCGTTCCAACGTAGCAGCTTGATCCTTCTTCCTCGCAGCCTTCAACTTTTCTTCCTTCTCCATTGCTAGATCGGGGAACTTTTCAACCTTGGTCTTGTTCAATCGATTGACAATTGGATTTTCTCTCGCGGGAACCAGGATTCTCTTAACCTAACATCACAGAGTCTTAACATCATACTATACATACAAATAAGAACCGAATCAACTACTCACAGTCTTCTGATTCTTAAAACTAACTTGTCCTACCGCCATACTCCCATCCTTCTTCAAATTCGACCATGGCGTATAAATAATCGTGATATTATCCTTCTTATTACCTATCCAAAAATATCAACTCACATGTACTCATTACATACATCTCTCATTCTCGCTCCCACTCTCACTTCAACCCATAGCTCGCCATGCTCGAATCTAGTACTAACAAAGATTTTCGAGAAAAGACAAAAGCAGCATCAAAGATCAAACCTTCGAGCGTAGCGAGCTATGGGGGTTTGGGGGCTTGCCCCCATAAAAGAAGACTTTGGTACTCATGCGCCTTTCCTCAAGAATCTCCCATGCTCACCCACCTTCAATAGAATTTGCCTTAGTAAGTTGCGCACAATCCATCAATAAATCCTCCGGAATAGACTCCCACGATTCCCCCTCATTCATGCGGAGATAAATATGCGCACTCGACAACTTGTCTACGTGAAACCACACATCTTCTTCCAATCCATGCTTGATGAGATCTTCATCTGTGGGGTACTTTAGCATGTCTTTTGAGTTTGGATTGATGTATTTTCTTACTTTCGAATTTGTCTTTTCCGGCATAGATGTATGCTGCTGGGGAGACAGTGTTGGATGTGTAATAATACACCATTTTGTTATATTGTAAATTTTTCCATAAAGTTGTGCGTGCTTCTCTACCTAGGTATGTGAGTGAGTATCAAAGTGTCCAAGTGGTGCGTTCGTTTCTGATATTGACCGCACCACTGGTCTCACTCGGTCTCCGTATAAATATTTTCTCCCCTCTACCCATCCATCATCAAATCATCAAATAAGCTCACACCCAACCCAACAACCAAACATGGCACCCAAACTCCCCACCAGCTGGGCGCAATTCCCCCCCAGCTTCCTCCTCCCAGACGCCCTCCTCCCACTCATAACCAAACGCGGCGTAAAATACGGCTGGACGACCGCCCCTCCCCGCTCCCACCCCGAACGCTTCAACCAACCCAGCGCCGGCCTGCCCATCCTAAGCGCCTCCTCAACCGCCGCCCTCGCGCGCAAAGACTTCACCCTGCCCCTCCGCACCGGCGCCCTCGGCATCAAAAAAGGAATGACCGCCCTCTACGATCCAGAAACCGGTGTTCGAACCCCTTGTACCGTGGTACAGCTCGACCGCGTCCAAGTCGTCGCTCACAAGACGAGAGAAAAGAACGGGTATTATGCGGTTCAAGTGGGTGCTGGTTGGAAACATCCGAGTAATGTTACACGGCCTGAATTGGGACATTTTGAAGCGAGTGCAGTGGCGCCGAAGAGATATATGGCTGAGTTTCGGGTGAAGAATGAGGGGGGGTTGTTGGATGTGGGGAGGAGTATTGGGGCGGAATGGTTTATAGAGGGGCAGTTTGTGGATGCGAGGGCGAATAGTAGGGGAATGGGATTTGCGGGAGGAATGAAGAAATGGGGATGGTCTGGTCAGCCGGCTAGTCACGGTAATTCTAAGAATCATAGGACGATGGGTAGTGCAGGTGCAAGTCAGGGAAGTGGTTCGAGAGTTCACCCGGGAAAGAGGATGGCGGGACGAATGGGAAATGAACAGGTTACGACTCAGAACGTAAAGGTGTTGAAGGTGGATGCTGAGAAGGGTTTGGTGCTTTTGAATGGGTGCATCGCAGGCCCGGATGGATGTGTGGTGAAGATTCAGGATGCTATCAAGAAGCCATGGCCAAATGTACCATCGATACCTTTGGAAGAAGTTAAGGAGCCAGTCAAGGTAGCTGCTACAGCTGCATAAGTGGAATGTTTTTACTTCGTAATATTTGTATGAATACATGGCATATACAGGCGTTTTTAGAGAAGACACCCGGTAACGCCAATCCCAAAACCGTTTTTCCATGCAACTGTCAAGTCTAGTATCATCATATTGGCACATCTAAGTGTGCTTGTACTTGCGCTCGACCTATGACTGATGATCCATCATCTTCACTTTCGCAACCCATTCGAACTGGCCATATTTCCACTACACGCGCACAAAATCACTCTTATCTTAATTCCCAACACCCATCTACTCTTTCATCACTACTCAAACCCCACCCCCATCATCCAACTCTCTACGCCGACAAATTCGGCGCATAACTTCCCCTCCCCTGTACCGTCGACCTCTCTTCAACATCCTCAATCCCCTTAAACGGATCCGCCCCATCCAACAAATCAATCTTCACCCTCTCCTCCCCCTCACCCCCCTCCAAACTCCACTCCGTCGTCTCAAACATACCCTGTCTCGTAGCCCTAAAACTAGTAAACCTCATCGTCCCACTCCTCTTCGTTCCTTTCACCTCAAACTGTATATCAATCCTCCCATGCAATTGATTCATCTCCCCCCAAATCCACGGCATCTTATGCGCGAAATATATGTCATCCCCGAGGAATTCGCGCGCTTTGAGCGAGGTACGGAGGGCGTAGAGAGTAGAGGATACGACGGAGGAAGAGGATTTTTGGTAATTGAATATGGCGAGGGTGCTGGAGATTAGGACGGCGAGGAAGATGGGGATGGAGCGGACCCATTTCATGCCATTTTCGGGAAGCTCTGGGTTTTGTTAGGACATCTTGATTATTCTTTCATTGCTCAAACCAGAAGGAAATACCAGGTAACTCCCGATCCCCTCTCCTCTCCATCAGTGGACCATCTCCAACTTTTGGCGCCGCAATTAATGTTCTCCTCTGTACAAGATTCCTCGCATTGTTTATGTTGTTTATGTTGTTTATCCTCAATCTAGGTAGCACCCTCGAGCTTCGTAATAATCGTGGTAACATTTTGTGTAGTGGTATATGGTGTTGAAATCAACAATCACAAATAAACGTCGCAAAATGAGGGGAGCTTCGAATTGATCGTTCGATCGGCATGACCCGCTAAAAAGTTTCCCTCAAGTGTGGCGCAAATGCGAGGCTGACAGCTAGTTATGCACAAGGCTTGAGCTTGAGCTTGAGCTCCAGCTTCATTCTTTGTTTCTACAATCTTTTGTTTGTTTGTCAAGATAATACTCGTACACAACAAATCTGCATTATTGCAATCAATTACAAATAATGGAACAAACTACATCTCGTCTCCGCAAGACATTTCGCTATCCCACAGATAACGACTCCGATGACTCGTTACCCGAAGCTCTCGACGAAGAAGGTATATCTGAACCCCGCCGTCCACCTCATCCATCACACAATACTAACCCCCCTTCTCCCTCTAGAGCAAGACAATCTAATCCAACACCTCACCACTCTCCACACAGAGTACAACATCCTCTACACCCGAATCCTCCTCTGTCTCCCTCTCATAAGCACAATCCCCTACCTCCTCACCCTCTCCTCCCCCACGACCTCTCTCCTGAGCATCCTATCCATCACCTCCCTCCTATCCACCACCTACCTCATCTACTCCTTACCCCCCGAGAAAACCGCGATTCCCATCCTCGACAACTTCAATCAACGTTCCAGAACCCCTACTCGTTCAAAATCAAGCATACCAGTACCCATCACCGACAACGGACCCCTCGAAACCTATCTCCCAACCCTCAATCTCCTCCTCAGTTTTATCCTCGGAATTTTAGGATCAATTGTCAAATCCAAACACCAAACGAGATCTCAAATTGGCGACGCAGAAATAGATATCTTCTGGATGGGCTTTGAATGGTTACCATTGGGTATATATGCTGTGGCACTCATAGCAAAATCTGTCATGGGGAGTGTGAATCCCGAGGAAGAATTGGGGAGTTTGAGATATAGGTATAAGGGTGCTTAAGGGAGTGTGAGAATGTGTTTATTACCAATGCAATCTTATGACTCCAGACGATTCGCTTGAAATATTTATATCAAATCTAATGACTTTAAAATCATCATCCCATATCTCATCCCATCAAAAGAAACTAAAGATTTGACATCTACAAGAACCTTTTGGGACTTAGGTATAGAAGCTCGTGAAACTTTGACTCGGAGACCCTTGCACTTACGTGGTTATTCTTTGAGATATCGAGTGATATACTATATGCCAGTAAAGCTATAGCAGTTTTATCAGCAAACCGAACGAATCCTCAAGAATTTAGATTCTGGACAAACATGACGATTCGACACTATCTATCCTTGCATCCTATCCTATCTCATCCCATCCATTTTCACCATATATCCAAAAATTCAAACCGACGAGCGCGTGGGCTTGCAAGCTGGCGAGTGGTGATGAATCGATGAATCGATGAGCTGGTAAGACTGCCAGGAAGAGCAAAAGGACTTGTAAGTATACAAGAACTCTTATCTCATCCTATCTCATCCCATCTAAAAATCCCATACCCTATACACTCCCATCCCCTCCCTCTCACATCAACCACTTTTCTCTCCTCATCTCTCCTTATAAAAAAACAAAAAACAAAAACAAAAAACAAAAACGAACATACAACCTTAAAATACCTAGTTATTAATCAATATCAATCAATCAATTATAAAGAAACCCTTATAACCTCATAACCTTAAAATCCAAATCCAAATCCAAATCCAAATCCAAATCCAAATACATTATATCCCATCCATCCTCCCATCCATCCTCCCATCCATCCTTCTATCCATCCTCCCATCCATCCTCCCATCCATCCTCTCATTTATCCTCCCATCCATCCTCCCATCCATCCTCTCATCCATTCTTTTATCCATCCTCCCATCCATCCTCCTATTCATCCTCCTATCCATCCTCCCATCCATCCTTCTATCCATCCTCCCATCCATCCTCCTATCCATCCTCCTATCCCCCCCCCCTTTTTACTAACCGAGGATGAAGAAGCGGTTGGGTTGGGTTTAGTTTGGTTTGAAGAGTGGATTGGGATTGGAAGTTAGAAGTTAGGAGTTAGAAGTTGGGAGTTGGGAGTTGGGAGTTGGGAGTTGAAAGTTAGATTACTCTGAGGAGTAGATTGGGATTGGGATTGGGATTTGGAGTAGATTTAGATTTGGATTTAGATTTGGATTTGGAGTAGATTTAGATTTGGATTTGGATTTGAAGTAGATTTGGATTTGCATTGAGATTTGGATTTGGATTTGAATTGTGGTGGTAGGCTTGGTGGTTGGGTAGGGGATTGGTAGTAGGGTAGTGGGTTGGGTTGTGTGGTGTAGTGTGGTGTGGTGTGGTGTGTAGGTTGGGGGGGTTGGGGTATGAGGTATAGGATATGCTATGCTATGCTATGCTATGCTATGCTTTTTTTTTTCTTTTTTTTTGAGGATATCGTATGGTTGTATGATTGTATGGAGATGTTGCATAGAGATATTGCATAGAGATGTTGCATAGAGATGTTGCATAGAGATGTTGCATAGAGATGTTGCATAGAGATGTTGCATAGAGAT
>NGKG01000003.1:2488745-2505268 GCA_002162505.1 Myriosclerotinia scirpicola
ATATAGAATATAGAATATAGAATATAGAATATAGAATATAGAATATAGAATATAGAATATAGGAGTAAATATTAGGCTCACCTGTAGGATTAAGCCAAGAAATAAAATACATTGCTAAGAGCCTGAGATGAGGAATATTCGAGGCAAGAAGGATGCAGGAATAAATAAATGAATATACTATAAAAAATAGGACTTATCCGATTATCCCAAGAAACCCTGTCTATTACAGTAACTATACTGTCAAGTCCTAGCTTGAATCCTATACACACATTCACAACCTACATTCAACATTCAACATCAATTATGCCCACCATGCAGTGCACCACAAAATCAACAACATCTATATCGTAACTTTTCATTTATTACACCTTTATTTTATTCATGCCATAACAACTAACTCGATGCCCTCCCATAATCGCCTCGCCCAGCAAATCCATCATCTAAACCACCATCCGTTAACATACCTAATCATTCACAACCACCATATCTACATATCAATACTCTCATTAAATCTCAACACTCCATTAGCCTTCAAGACCCCATCAACGCCATCCGGTAATCTAGGGAACGGATCATGATGCAATCTCTGTTCATCTACCTTCTCTGCCGATTTATCAATCACGAGCACGAGCCCTTGTGATTTGATTGCTTCGATTAATGCTGGTACCATATCCTGTTTTTGTTAGTTGGCATATTATACTTTAAAGAATCAAGTAGAAGGTAAGAGAAGGTAGGGGGAAATTCATGAGAAGAGATGAGATATCTCAAATCCAACAAGGCAAAACATACCAAAAGTCTAGAACAACAAATTAACCCCATGAAATTATTATTCTTAGCAATCCTAACCGATTCCTTAATCGAAGTAGTTCTCCTCCCACTAACTTCTACACCAACTTGCTGTGTTAGCTCTCCTTCACGACCCAGATCGTTGCATAAGAAGACGGGATAATTGGGTTGTTTCCAATTGAGAGTTGTACAGATAGTATGATTGTATGAGCTAAAGACGATCGATCGCATTGCATCCGGTGAATGTTCTCGGAGAGTTCTTGCGTGGTCAAAAACTACCCCGAGAATGGCATCGCCAAATGCGTTGATGTTTACTGTAGGACTCAATTGCATGCGTTTCTCTTCTTCCCAAGTAGGATATAAGATTTGGAGGTTAGCATGCATGCCTTTGGGAAGTAAAGAAAGTGCATCTTCGAGTGATATAGCCGATGTCGCAATGATAGAATGAATCTCTGTGATGCTTTCCAACGGCATTTCAGGTAAAGCAGATAGATCCTTAGCTAATCTACCTTGAGTCGATCCTGCACTTATGAATTGAGCATAAGTTAGACGACAAACTGGAAATTCGATATCGTTATAGGTAATGTTCCATCGTGGCCAAAGCACTGGGACTCCATCACAAGTATGTTGAACGAAAAGTTGAATATAGTCTCCAGATAAACTGGATCCAGTAATAAAAGCACTTGGTCTTGAGTCGAATTGACTGGTAGCTTTCCAATATGTCTCGAAATCCGTAATCTCCAGTGGTTTGCCTTGGAATGGTTTGATGACTTGGAAATTGAAAGTAATTTGTCCGATAGCTCTTAAGCGTGGGTCGAATAGGGGTAAACAACAACGACCGGAACTACTATCTAATGCTCGAAAGGTACTAGGTAATGCGACAGTCTTTGCAATGACTTTAGCGCCATATGTTGGAAAGACGTCGAAATCGATGGCGAAAGAATCTAAATTATCAATTTGAAATGAAATAAGCCGGGTATCTTCCTGAAATGGGAGTAAAATATTCTTGGGTATCAAATCCGAAAGTTTGGAGGAAATAGTGAGACGGGCCGCTGGATACTTGCTGTCATGGAAAAAGATCATCGGCTGCTCCCCATTTTCTTCCACAAAGCTGATTTGTATGAAAGTCTTTGTATCAAGGAAATTATGACCATATCGTCGTAATGGGATGATAGGAGGTGGTAACTCCAAATCAGGGATCCCATCAGCATCAATGCTCATTGGCATAGGAGCGCTGCTTCCAACCGTGGGTCCAAGAATTGGAACTGAAATGCCCTTTCCACCTCTGGAAGATTGCGGAATTGAGGACAAAAGTCTCATACACTCGAGATATCCTTCCCATGCCGCATAATACATAGCTGAAAGGTCCTTTTCATCTCGAGCATGGGTCTCAACTCCAACATCCAGTAATGTTTGCATACATGGTACATTTCCCTCACTAGCTGCGTGAAAGAGTGGTGTCCATGAGTAGAGTTTGTCGATTTGATTGAGGTCTGCCCCATGGCTCTTCAATAGAAGAAGTAATTGTGGTGTCTGACCAGACCGTGCAACGATATGTTGAGGATATAGACCTTCGGCATCTGGAAGAATTTTCGCGCCGTGTTGAAGCAGGAGTTTAACGATTGAGATGGATCCATGTTCGCAAGCCAAATTCAAAGGGACATGATCTGCATCGGATATTGGATCGATTCTGGCAGATCGTGCAAGCAATCTCTGAGCGCATTCTATGTGACCATGAGTAATAGCATGGATCAGAGGCGTGAAGTTGTCGTGATCTATAAGATCAATCGTAGAATGATCCGCTAAAGTAGTAGAGCTCATTAGTATTTGCAAATGAGAAGTCCAGGTAACAAGCATACCATTCAATAGTTCCTCCATCATATCAAGACGACCATGCATACACGCATAATGTAATGGCACCCGCCCATATACATCAGTTCGGCTTACAATTACCCCCTTGGAGAGTCCAACGGCTAATACGAAAGCATTGCCGTAAATTGTAGCTTGATGGAGACAATTGCGCTCATTGATATCATCCTCGGACTGAACATCGACCAAGCCAGTATCTAGAAGTAACTGTAATGACTGCTGGGGACCTTCATTGATGGATCCAAGGAATGTTCGAGTAATTCTTTCCATCAATGCTACATCCCGAGTGCCACTAGGATCTGGTGCGATCTTCATACGTTGAAGAAGATCTTTCAAAGAGTCAAGATTTCCGGAAATGACGGCCTCCAATAACAAGGTATCGGCATCACCTTCATCGGTACCTAGCAAGTGTTGACTGCTCACGACATGTTCTTGACTTCTTTCAAAGCTAACATTATCGCCCTCAGACCAAGCTCCAAGCTCCTGCAAGCTCATAGTTGCCTGATCAGATAACTCACTGATAGCAATCGCATCGAAGAATGGTTGTACTTCAACTGCTCTCGAAAGGTAGAGCTCCTTTGTTTTCGACTTGGAAGTTTTGTCCCATTTCTTTAGGATTTTGGAAAATGCGATACCATTCACCTCGACAAATTGTTGAAGCTTGTTCAAATCATTACCAAACTGTTGAAAGCCTTCTTCCAATGTAGTGAATTTCGCCGATCGTGTCGAAGTATTCTGGCTACGTGATTGGAGGACCTTTTTCTTGTCCAGTAAAGTCTTCAGTCTAATTTTGAGCTATTTCAATGAGCAGGTGACTTCTTGGGGTCAATCATGGTGAATGACGTACCTCAGCTTCCTTCTGAAGGTAGAAGGCATTGACCTTCTCAAGCTCTCGTTCCTATTGGATATTTAGTGCAGTTTATACGAAAGAGATTAGATGCAACACACCAGTTGGAAGAAGAAGGTAGCCTTATTTGCTTGTAAGGCGGCCTGGGAATCAAGCACCGGTGCCGAACGATGAAGTTCATTTTGGGCGAGAATTATGGGTGTAGCGGAAAGCTTTTTGATTAGCTATTGTGAAGTTAGTAAACTGGTAAAGCTCCTTCATGAAGCTACCAAAAGATTTGGATGCTTGAAGCTAGTTGTTTCTTGTGTTGCAGAAGCAAAGTAACTGAGACGAACCTTCTTTAGAGCTTTATAATTGACGAAACTAGCTGCATACTCAGGCACTTCGAGCTGCCTTTTCTGGATTTGCTTTCCAAACTTCCTACGCAAGGAGAGTTTAGTGGTTATGTCTTCCAGAGAGGGGGAAGCGGGTGGAATTTGAGGTGAGACGTACATGATAGACTGCTTACAGCCTCAAAGCCCTGAGGCAATGAATAACAGAACCGACAGATGGAAGAAGTAAGATATTTCTGGATGGAAAGCTTGCAGGTGGCGGATCTATCAGATCACATGCAAATCATGACTATGAAATCATTCAATATGCTACGTTCATAAGCCAGCAAGAGATGACGTCGAAGGTATAGAGGAGTGTATCTAGAAGTTATGGAGACGATCAAAACCAGATGTTATGTGATACAAGTGGACCTGCACAAAGCTGTTGTGATCACTTTGTGCCGTAGTTGCTATCTTGATACGAAGGTGGAAGTGGCCCGGATGAGAAGGAGAGATCCTAGTGGTGAAGAATCGAAGAATGAGAGAAACCTTGGAAGCCTCAAATTGCTGTAAATTTGGAAACCAACACGACTCTTGTTAAGCTTCGAGATTGATTGAAAAGATGTGTGTTTGTTTGCTTTCCCGAGGTCGCTCTAGAGCTCTCGAACAGAGAAAGGGTTTGTCTAGAAAAGGACTAGTGAGGGGCAGTTTGTAATGCCTGCAATAACAATCAATAGTACCTACCTAGCTGCTTTCCAAGGTTACTAGGTAATTTATTCATATTAATAATTTCATAATTACAAGTTTATTATTATATTAGTTTCTTTATTTTAAATAGTAAAGATTTTAAACAATCTTTCTAAAACTTATTTATATTAAATTTAAAAGGTTTTATAATTAAATTTATATTTTCTATTCCACCCTCACCAACCGTCATATCGTAGAGTACAGCAACGAATCTATCTATCTGTAGGTAATACTCCATCTCTCGTATCAAACATGTATTAATAATCCACTCAAAAAATATCTAACCTGGATACTAGGTCTATATCATCATTCTATTGTTCCTACCAACTTTCCAACTTCTCACCTACTACCTAGATATTATCTAAGCTCATAATTATAAGACCCATAAATGAGGCACCATACTATTACCATATACTACCTACCTACCTACCTTACCGTTCAATATCTACCTAGTATGTACGGAGTACCTTGATAGCTATTCCTAGCAAATCATTACCCCACGTGCTAAAGCAGAAGGCTAGCAAGGCTGAGCTGAGCCGTTGATAAAGGTGGGGGGAGGGGGGAGTGAATATTCAGATATTGAAATGGTTCAGTTGGAGAGAAGAATTTACGAGTCATTAGAGTCACCAGTGACATTCATAGCCCATCATTACAGATCCTGCAAAGGTGGGGAGTGGAAACCGTTTAGCTAAAATACACAATTGTTATATCTTGATAGGGGCATTTATTGTTGAATTGATTTGTCTAAAAATTGGTGCTCATTACCTATAAAGTGTGCATGGCTATGAAAAATACTATCCAAGAAGCAAAGTCGAATCACTGGGGTCATGAATCAAGATTTCGATGAAACAAACGACTCATCATCTTATAGATGTCTCTTGGAAAGTCATGATAGTTCTGATTTCAAGTCCATAGTAGAATTTTTTTGGATATGATGAATAAGGCCAGCAAGACTACCCAGTGCGCGCTACTTTGAAAGGCAAACCAAGAATGATATTGTAGGGATCCGGCAACACTCAGGGTTTGGTCAACTCCTCTGCCAATTTGTTCTTCGTGCCAGACGTTTCAGCTGGTTCGGGTTTCTGTGACGGCTCAACAATGTTCTCGGACATTGCCTCAGCTGCTGCTTTCTTAAGTCTCTCAGCATCATCCATGCGAACCTCCTTTCCTCCAACTCGATCCTTTGACTCCTTTTCATCCTCGCTATCTCCAAGACTGAATGGATCATGGTCGTTATCGGCATCACCAATGGGGCTAGGCTCCATCGCATTCAATGGTTGCCATTTACTCTGCTTGGTCGATGGAGTGTTTTCCTTTCCGCCGAGCTTGGGTGATGTACGGTATAGCTCATCCTCCACAGTGGCATTTTGGAATGATACTTTTCGACCTTCGGCTTTTGGGACTCCGGGGCTTGGTTTGAAAAGATCAGGATTTGCAAGTGGGCGTGTAGATCGACGGGCTGGAGGAGTGGATGAATCGTAAGCATTTGCAGAATGTGTTGCGCGAGAAGCATTACCATCATGTCTACTTCCATCCTCATTCAGTTGAATTCCAGCAAAATCATCCCCGAGAACCTGGGGATCGGCATCGTAGCGATTATAGTCTCCACTCCGCCTGCCTTCTCCGCTTCTTCGAGAACGATATTGTGTATGCTGATTGGAATTATGACCTTGTGCTGAAGATGGCTCCTCTGTGTCATCTCCATCGAGTTTCTTCTTCAAATTGGTGATCCAACCATTAACTTTACTCTGTGTCTCGAGGAAGCCCTTTCTAAGATTCTCTTTTATAACTGGGAGTTCATCATCAATAAAGCTGTATTCCTCCTCCTCGCCATGCATTTGATTTGGCTTTAAGCCAGTCTGGTTACGATCTGAGGAGTATGCACCTCTGGAACCGCCGCGAGGTCCGTGAGGTCCATAAGATGATGATCCTTCATAATGTTCGGCAAGCTGGCGTGCATATTGTTCATCTGATTCGAGTTGTGATCGTGGAGTAGAACCGACTCTTTGCGCTTGTGGACGAGGTGGTTGAGGAGGAGGAACTTCGATAGCCGCATCTGGATCTGACATGCCTGGTCATAACAAATATTAGGAATATAATGCGATGCGACGAGAAATTAGATTTACCTAGGAGAGCATTGAAAGCAGGCTCAACGCGACCTCCACTAGCAATTAAAACTGCCTTGACTACCGCTGCATCAATACTTGGGAAGGCTTCTTTCAAAGTGTTCTCTGCTTGTTGTTGTGCGCTCAAAGGGCGGGGTGGCTTTTGTGGAGGTAGCTCGTCTGTGGTCTTATTTGATGCTGGTACATCCGTACCAGTAGTACCTTCTTGTACATCGTCGTCATCCATATCAAATGGTGCTACGGTGGTTGGTGATTCTGGAGGAGGACTTCTACTCTGCGAAAAGGAGGTAGGTCAGCAAAATTAACTATTTCATAATATAGAGGCATAAAGTTGTGGAATCAAGGAGTGTATCAACTTACAGGACTCTCTGTGGATTTTGTTGGTGCAGACATATTGACAATGTCGTTACGTTTATCAATTAATTATCGAGAGGATCAAAAGTAATGTAGTTGAATAATTTATGAGAATGGCTTCAAGACCTCGGGGAATCCGTTATAGGGATGAATACTAGGTAGATAATGGATGGATTGCCTAATTTAGAGGCTGTGGTCACCCCACTTGCGATGTGGCACAATACCGGTACTTCTCCGCTTTGTGGCTAATTAGCTCACACGTGATTCACCTCAAATTGTCCAATTAACATGAGGCATTACACATACATCATTGACGTTGACCCTCATCATCATCATCATTACTATCATGATAAAAGACTTCTAGTAGGTATTGGAACCTTGCCACCTTTACCCGAGTAGAGCATTTCTTATTCCTCTGCCAAATCAGTCGATTAAAAGAAATTATAACACATTTTAAATATTTGATCGTGCAATTGATATAGGTTTCCTACACTTTCGTGGGGTTACAATTGGGACATTGTTTATGGATATCCGATAATTCTATAATTCTCTAAATTTGTCTACCTACTACTTCACATCGTATATGAATGATCATCTATCCCTCAACCTCTTTGGCGAAGCACTACCTATTGAACGGAAAGAGAGACAGAGAGAGAGACAGTACGCCATGAAGCAACAATTCCCAATGGAAAATCCTTCCCTATCCCCATACATTGTTGCGAGCCTGCCTCTTCACTCATCGTGTTCCCGTTTACAGACCACTATAGTTCATTTGCGCATTTGAGAACGACCTAGAACGTCAAAGACAGTCCTCTCAGCAACGTTAGTACTATGATACCAATGTTACCATATCTGTTGTATGGGTAAAACTTAAACATTGGTGTAGAAGATTAACATGTAGCCTACTGAACCCCATGAGACGATAACCTACTAACAGACCTGGTGTTGCCTGAAGCAAACGGAACATTTAGGCAATGTTCAAATGAAAACTCTCCACATTCGTTTCGTTACACATCACTGGTCGGTCGAACTTATATCTCAAACTTTGACTTAGACAGACATCAAATGATGGGATTTCGATGATAAATATCGACCATGTTGCATGCAACAAACCAAAATTTGCCTGTAAATGCTGTCCAACTCAAATCGGCCTGGTGTGTAACTCGGTGCAAATGATGGATGCGGAAAATGCCTCACAGGTAGGTTTATTAAATGTCAAAACTATTTGACACATCCAAAACCTCATTTTGATTTGATGCTTGAGCTGAACATCCAACGAAAAGTTGGTTAAAGCACGAAACAAGATCATCCTTCGTGACTGCTGCAAGTTTAAGGCGTACTAACACACCTGTCATGGTTAAATCCAGAAGTTCCTTGGCCAAGAGTGAACTCAATGAAAAACTAAATCCCCACCATCTCGATGTGACACGGAAAGGAGATGAAGAGGGATGGATGCATCGGAGTGATGTTAATGATCCGATAGAAAATATGACCAACCACTTGTCCAAATATCCAGAAGGAGAAAAGAGTTACCCTCGTAGTATCGTCGTCCAATATCTGAAGGTTAATAAGTTTTATAATATGCAGACCAAATTGCTTGCTATTTTCGAGACATATTTGTTATGCCGCAACATTCATCTTATTGTTGGTGAAAAGACTGAGTGGTTGGTGATCTTTGGCGCCACTCTGTTTTGTGCAGACGATCTAGATATTAGGTACTCAATGCGGTGGGATAAAAAATCCTGATACCTGCCTGCCTGCCTGGGGTTACGAATTGCATACGTCGTCGGATCGAATGATGGAGAAGTCTGAAGTAGAGAGGGGAAGGGTAAGAGGTCTGTATTTGGTCATCCATCCGGATAAGAGGGAAAGCTGTAACGGGTATGGGGAAAAATAATAGTAAAAGTAGGATAAAAGTATACTAGGTAGGTATCTACTTGGTTTCCCAGTCATCGAAAATTCTCATGACACGAGATTCCATAGATCATACATCATAGATATAGATATAGATGATGCTAGCACGCCGGTCCCAAGTATACCGGTATTTGATGAACCCAGTAGTAGAACCGTCAATAATTTATATATCTAGTCTCACTATTAGTATGAACTTTGAAGAATGGGAATGGAAAGTTTCAACGATTATCAATTATCGATTATCCGCATTTTCCAACCGTTTTGATGCCGGGGATTACGGAAATGTGGGAAGGAATATTAAGGAGATTGATGAGATAGAATACATACCTGGGAGTGAGTAGAGTATGTGTACGAAGTAACTCCGGTCACTTCGTGATAACAATACAATATGCCTTCTATCAAGTGTATATACTCACTCATTGGTAGACTTCATAATGAAGATAGAAATAGAAAATCAATTTTAATTTTAATTTTTCATTCAAAGAAATCCAAAGAAAATGAATAAAGAAAATGTTGAAAATTTTAAATCTTGATTCGTTCATTGTCCCTTGCGGTAAAAAAAAAAAAAGTTAACCTTAGGTAGGATTCGCTCTACTCTACTCTACTCTACTCTACTCTACTGCTCTACTAGGCGAAATTTTAATTTTGAAAGACCTCTAGCAAAGCAAAAGCACAATCTCAGCCGCCTTCGTTTTTGGCAACGCATTATTCGATTTAAAGTCATGGATTCCCCATCACCTTCCTTCCAACCTGTCGGTACTTTCCATTTCCATTTCCATTCACTCAAAGGAATATACATATACTACCTACATACCATACTCAATACCTACAGATAATTTCAATCATCATGTTGAATACCTTCAACTATTGAAACTGCCAACTTAACCATCACCCATCACCAATACCTTACTATACCTACCTAGCTAGGTAGGTATTGATTGAGAGAAAGGATCTATCATTCCTGACACATCCAACAACTCAACAACCCTAATTTTTTGCGACCGACAATTTAAAAAGTCTTCAAACTTCCACCTCTTAACAACTTCCACGACGACATCATCACGATGGCTTCAGCAAGCAAATCTACGTCGACTACCTCTACTCCACGACGAAAGTCATCGGCTGCGAAAGAGAAGAGTTCCATGATCATCACTCTCAAATTATCTCCTCAGAAGTTAAGGGGTGTTGGTCAACCTTTGATCAAAGAAAACTCTCTATTGAAGGATTCTACATCGACAATTCCAAATACTTTACCTGTCGCAACGAGTCAAAATGGTGTTGCTCCATCCAAGTTAAACCCAACTCCAAATACACCTGCGCCTGCGCCTGCGCCAAATGGTATTGCTACACCACTTCCATCATCGATGCCTCCTCCAACAGAAGCAATTAAGAAGAAGGGCGGTACGAAGAGAAGTTCTACTGCCGCCTTAGGAACAGATACAACTCCTAGAGTTAGAGGCAAGCCAGGTCCAAAGAAGAAAGCAAGAATGTAAGTATATTTCATCCCTTCTCAGCTATGCTATGGAGCTCAATACTATGCCCTTCCCGGTCCGTCTTGTGGCTTTGTTCATCTGGCCAACACCAGGATGTATGCATTTATGATCGATGGCATTGGCTAACCTCAGCATAGGGATGATGGCACAATTGATCCTACCGGCAATACTCCAAGAGCATCGAACGGAAATGGTACTCACAAGCTTGGACCCAAGGCCAATCAAGGCGCAATCAATGCTGGTTTACGTGCGCTCGATCGTTCTGGTAAACCCTGTCGCAAGTGGGAGAAGCGATCCTTCATTATCAAGACATTCACGGGCATCCCTATCGAAATATCTAGATGGAGAGCTCCCCCCAAAGTCATCCTCAATCATAGTACCGAGGGTTCATCTACCAGTGATAGCAGCAAGGAGAACAAAGATAACAGCCAGGTGGAAAGCGAGAAGAGTAACACTGCTATGGATGTTGATAATGCTACCCACCCCACCGGTTCACCCGCTCCTCAAACTGAAGCTCCAGCTCCAGCTCCAGCTGATGCTCAGCCTCAGCCTCAGCCCCAGCCTACGGTTATCACTGCCTCAGCCTAATTTATTTAATATCTTTTACTTTTTCACCCTTTGTATTAGAAGCCGGACTCTACCTGGCGAACTTCTTTCTTTTGTCTTAGGGAGCAAATTTCTTAATGGAAACGGATTACAAAAGGAGCATACTGCTTCATCACTACAGCAGTACGATGTATAAGAATTTATTTTTGCTTCAATCTAGTGGAATTGGGAAGATTCTATAGGGAGTTTACGGAAGGGCTAGGATGGAATAGAATCACATACCGCCTGGGGCAATGGTGTTATTGGCGTTCCCTCGAAAGGAGGGGAGGGGATGGGGGGTCGATATAGCAGCATAGTGCGATGCGGCCCAGGGTTTTTGTATTACTATTCAGAAAATCAAAGATCAACATTTCTTTCTGACTTCACAATCTCACCAAGCCCATTCACCAAACCCATGAAGTGATTGTCTTTTTTCTTATTTTCCTTTCAAAATGCTGCCCTGAATGGTATTAAGGAAGGGTAGGTACTCTTAATATGGCCAAGTCAACTGACGAGGAAGGAAATTCACTGGCAATTTTCCCATTTACCTCTAGTGTCCTCGCTTTCGTGAAGTTCATTAAATATTTTCAAGCTGGTAATATCATTATGATCAATACGATATCACCCCTATATTATCATTCGGCTTCTTGGGAGTGACATTTTATGATTTTTGAGAAGACGCGGAAGCATTTGGAGATGGTTGGGTATATCTTGATGCTACAAGTATAAGATGTCTACTCGTATGTTTATTTTTTTCATAATGAATCTCGATATTGTGATATCCCGTGGACGTCCTATAGGTAGGTAGACGGTTTTGAAGGGGAGGATGGGGGGAGAGTTGGAGATGTGATTGTTTGAGTTTACTGTATCTGTATCTGAGTATTTATTTATTGATTTTTGATATAAATCTAATCTCTTTTGGGTGGTTTTATTGTAGTATACCTAGAAGCAACTCGTTTTTTGTAAATTAAAGAGGATAATATAGGTATCTGTTATTTCTTTCTAATATTATATTTACGGTTAATTCTCGTTGATGTTTATGAGAAGAGAGGTGCTCTCTTCTCCCTCCTCGTGACGTGCTTCATCACGCCCCCCGGTTATCGGGGGATCAAGCCATAATGGGATTAGCTTTCATATGATGAAATCCGCATACGGCAAAGACAAGGCAATCATCTTGAGGAACCTTAAACTTGAACTTGAACTTGAACTCCGAACCCGAACCCGATTTGATTTGATTGATGGATGAATGTACTCTATTGAAGATTTGATAACGATTTATTTGTACAAACTACAAGTTACAAGTCTAAACTTCCAAGGTTCACTCTAAATTGATTATTCAAAGAAATAAATTTTGATATCATATTATGCTTTCACCATATTATTCACAACCATATCCGTACATATAAACTACCTAGCACTTTTTAACTACCAATAAGTCATGAAACGATCCAACTTGCCGGTACATCACCATCACACTTCGCCTCCACCTTGGTCTAGTTCATCATTCACTACTGAAGTGAGAGCAGTGTAAGTGTAAGTAGTAATAAGTAGGTACAGCTTCTGCGACTAGCAACTAGCAACTAGAAACCTCGAAAACAAATCACATCAAAAGAAAACAACTTCCTCACCTAAACCCTCTCTCGATTACTTAATACTCACAAAACGACATCGACGGCGACATCGACAACGACTCTCTTAATACTACTACCTACACACTTTCGAAATGACAAATCCATATCCTTCGGGCACACCGGGGGTTTCAGACTCTGGTATGCCTACTGGAGCTCCCGGTTTTATGCCACCAAGAAGATCTTCATATGCATCCGTTGTATCTGGCATGAATGCAGGTAATTCGCAACAATCAGGACATCCTCCAAGATCCGGCAATTTCTCAAATCTATTAAATTCGAACACACATATGTTAAATCAACATCATGATTCCATTTACAACGATCCAAACTTTGATTATGCGGCGGGACGTTACGGGTTTGGAGGATTTATCGGATTATTTGACGAGGAAGATGGTAATGGCGGGGTCAACCACGGACGATCAGGGTCATGGGGAGGCAGAGGAGGTCAACTACCAAGCTTCTCAAGTGCTTTTGGCTCACTTGCCAATGGACGAGGGTGGGTTGGACCCGGGGGGCATGCGGATCGTTTTTTCGTTCCCTCATATCTGAAGAGATCGAAATATGTGCAAAAGTTAGAGGAGGCACATAAGGCAAAGGTTCTGGCGCATAGAGAAGGATCTGCTCCATCATCACAACCAAATTCCCTTTCAACTAGTGCCAGCAGTATCAATATACATGCAAAGATGGTTCCTTCGCATCGAGGTAGACCTTATGACCTTATCGAAAAATCACCCCTTATCGAAGACGAGATCTTACCACCGTTACCAAGTAAATGGAGTGCAAATGACAAATTTGGGGCATTGGAAGTGATGGGCGATGGGCTAGAAGTCAAATTGACAGGTCCAAAGACTATGAATGATCGAGATAACGAAGCATGCACCATTAGATCCGATCATCCTATGCCACCCCAATGTGGAATCTATTACTTTGAGGTGACGATTTTATCACGGAAACGAGAGGAGTATGGTATTCACCTGAGCTACACATCTGAAAACGTCCTAACACTCTCAATAGTAGCTCTATCGGTATCGGATTTTGCACTAGAGAAGTAATCCTATCAAGATTACCGGGTTGGGAACCTGATTCTTGGGCATATCACGGTGATGATGGTCATGCCTATGGTGGTGCAGCTTCTGGAAAAACTTACGGACCATCATTTACTACGGATGATATAATAGGATGTGGGATTAACTTTTCAACAGGTTCAGCATTTTTTACAAAGAACGGAATTCATTTAGGTCAGTACTTTTGAATAATTCTTTGTGCTATGACTTGTTTCTATTCCATAAATTCTATTCCGTTAACATAGAATACTTGCTAAATATTATCATTCAAGGTACCGCCTTCCGAGATGTTAATGGAAAGGGGAAGCTCTTTCCTTCTGTGGGGATGAAAAAACCTGGCGAACATGTTAGAGTAAATTTTGGGCAAAGTCCATTTGTCTTTGACATAGATACCTTAATTTTGGTCAGTGAAGATATTTCTACATCTCCATTATGCCTGAAAATATTGCTATAGTTTTTGAAGACGCAATACGGAAAATGAGGGAGCAGTATCTTGCATTACAAATTTCTTTAGAGAACCAGTTTGCAGAAGACCAGGCTGCAGCGAAAGAGGTTTCATTCACCTACAACTTTCACAACATCCTCTGCCATCGTTGATCCGTTTTCTCTTATACTGACCATTCATACAGGACGAAGAAAGGGCCATCAAAAATGACATAGCTTCGACCAGGTATTTGACCCCAATCATGTGCCTCATTCAAATGCTCAAGATTTCTAGTACTATAAAGCTTGCACCGCCTTTAAGTGAAACCGAATTGATTCAATCTTTGGTATGATGGACTTTTAGCAATTCCGCCGTGTTATAGCTGATTTCGAATAGGTTTTACAATTCCTAACACACGATGGCTATGTCGAAACGGCAAGAGAATTTGCCGATGAAGTTCATTCTGAGAAGAAGGCTTTAAACTTGGACCCAAATGTTATCATACCAGGACTTGATATCAAGGAGGATGAAGATGCTAGTCATAGGCAACGTAAGTATTCCGGATGAATGAAAGGCCATCATACTAATTCTATACAGGAATACGCACAGCATTATTAGAAGGAGATGTTGAGCAGGCTCTCAAACATACTAACGCATATTATCCTCAAGTTCTCAAAGACAACGAACATGTTTATTTTCGATTAAGATGTCGAAAATTCATCGAAATGGTTCGACAGATGGCAGAGATGCAAAATAACTCTAGTTCAATCAATGGAACTAAGAAAAGTACGGCACATAATGGAGATTGGTACGATGATATTATCAATCGTGATATGGACATGGATGATCATCAACCTCAAGCCAATAATTGGGATAGAATGGATACAGATGGTGGAGTAGATTTTGAAACGGAATGTCAAAATTTACTTGCGGAGACTCTGACATATGGAAGAGGTCTTCAAGCCGAATTTAAAGATGATCCAAGAAAAGAGGTTAGCAAAGCTTTGGAAGATGCTTTCTCATTGCTTGCTTATAAAGATCCTTTTAATGAGAGAACTGTCTCGCATCTTTTGGATCCTAGTGGGAGAGTTACAGTGGCGGAGGAATTAAATTCTGCAATTCTTCGTAAGTATTTTTCTTGTATGATTTTGAGGTATTGATATTTGTTGGTCCTTTTTATTTGTTGTGTATGCAGCATGGCTATTAGGTAGTTGGATAACTAACTTGCGCCACGCCAAAAGTGTCCCTTGGCAAATCATCCTCGGCGGCTCTTGAACAGGTTTATTCACAAACTACGGTGTTGTTGGAAGATCTTAGGGAGAATGGTGGTCCTGGGGCTTTGATCAATATTGATAATTATATGAGGCCGGAGATGGTTGATGGTTGAAGTGAGAGTGGAAGTGGAAGTGGTCGAGGTTAATAGGGAGTGTTTGTATAGATAGATACACAGTATCCCTGGAATAACGGGGAAATGGAGCCATTAGAATCTCAACTTAGTATGGAGTGGTTTGGCATGGTATGGTATGGTTGTTGAGCGAGCGTTGGGTTAGGTTAGGTTATTCATATGCATACATGCGGTGGGGATGTTCAATTTTTGGGGTGCGGGGATAGGGAATGGAGGGAGCACGGGATGGAGGGGTGGGAGCACAGGATGGTGGGATGGTGGGATGGTGTTGTGTTATTCGTTGGTTGATCATGGTTATTGATTAGCACGTAGGTCAATGGGAATTGCGGAATTGGAGAATTGGAGAATTGGGGAATTAGGGAATTAGGGAATGCTAAATCATTGAATGAAGTTTGAGGTGTCTGTTAGATGTGTATGTGTGTGTGTGTGTGTGTGTGTGTGACTTTTTTCATTATGCTGAAGTTGGATGGGATAGAGAGGAGATGGTGGTTTTATTGTTGTTGGATTGGAGGGGATAGAGAGGATAGAGAGGATAGAGAGGATAGAGAGGATAGAGAGGATAGAGAGGATAGAGAGGATAATGGTTTTATTATGTCTTCGATTTATTATGTTTTTAGTTTATTGTATTTTTGAGTTTATTGTGTCTTTGGTTTATTGGGTTTTTGGTTTATTGTGTCTTTGGTTTATTGGGGTTTTGGGTTTATTGTGTTTTTGAGTTTATTGGGGTTTTGGGTTTGAGGGATGGAATTGGATCGTATAGTGATTTGTGGGAGTGATGGGAGTGGTGGGAGTGGTGGGAGTGGTGGGAGTGGTGGGAGTGGTGGGAGTGGTGGGAGTGGTGGGAGTGGTGGGAGTGGTGGGAGTGGTGGGAGTGGTGGGAGTGGTGGGAGTGATGGGAGTGAATGATGAGATTTTTGTATGGGTTGATGGTTAGGGGGGAGTTGAGGGAGCTGGGGAAGGGTTTAAA
>NGKG01000003.1:2514855-2536804 GCA_002162505.1 Myriosclerotinia scirpicola
TGTAAGGATGTGATGGGAGGGGAGAGGGAATGAAGTTGGATGGGATGGGGTGAGAATGTATGAGATAAGATAGAATATAATGATATTAATAGAATCTTCACGAGATCCATCTCGAAATTATAGGATTCGGGAGGAACGCTAAACATGGTTGTAGAGTCAGGAAGAGATAAAGGAAATGCTAGTTTGGGTAATTGGAGAGGCATCTTTCTCGAGTTATTTATGTATCTTGCGGGAATCGAATTTTTAAGGCTGTATAATGAATATGGGTTTTGGTAATGAAGACGGGGAAGAGGGGGGTGGCGCTTAGCTTCAAGAGGGTATGGGATGAGGGGTTTGAAGGAGAGGGGGGGAAGTGAATGATGTTGGATTTTGTGTTGGGAACTTGAGATGTTTGTTTAATTTTATTATTGAATCTATAAACAACGCATAATAATAACTATAGGGGTACGAGATTCTTGAGCGGATAGTCCTCGTAGAGTTTAATCTCTCCCATACCCTCGTGTAATTCACGCAATATAGTGGATCCATAGTAATTTGCAAATATTAAGACTCTTAACCATCTTAGAATTTAAAACAATGTGCTATTTAAGAGGTTCGGATACCTCGATTACGAATGCATCAATTGAGGATGTCTACGGGTGGGGAAAGACAACAGATTCATGCACGATGGAGTCACGATGGAGATTTGAAGAGCCGGGCGGGTTTGAATGCTGGGGAGGGAAGGGGGGAAGAGGGAACTGTGGGGGTTTGGGAGGAGCAATGTGGAGGTTGGAAAGTTAGGATGATATTGTAAATGATTGTGGGATGAGATAGGCAAGGCAACTAAAAAATAATGGCAATGATAGGGAAGTTGAGACGATATGTCACAATCATGAATTAAGATGAGATAGGATGCGATCATGGAAATTGGACATGAGGTTATTGGTACTAAAGTATCTAGACTCAAATATCTCTCGTCGGACGGTCGAAGATCCCACCAACTAGGTGGGGAATACAGGCAATAGTATTGGACACATAATTTGAAAGGGGGGTTTAGTTAGAAGGAAGTCTTTTATGGGAGAAGATGATGTTGAAGCGAAGGGATGGGGAGGTAGATAAGAGGAAGAGTGAATAGGGAATTTTTCAGAATGACCACCTCGGTATTTTGTAACAACTACTACATGACCAATTATAAGGTTTCTCCACCACCTTTGAATTACTTCTACAATATGACTTCGAAAATTCACTCATACTTGAATGCAATCTTCCACAGCCTCTCGCAGCCGTGACCTCTGCTTTATTGTTTAAAAGCACGATTGCAATTTGAAGATATCCATGGATTACTGTATCATCAAATGCTAGAAAGAGAAGCTAGGTTTAGTGGCTGCGCACGCAACGTATTTCTCCGACCTCGGAAGGATTGCTCGGCTAATTGAGGTATCCATAATCTCAATGTCCACGGGTAGTATTGAGAAGATGGGGTAGATGAGAGGAGGTTGTGGTTATTAGGAGAGATAGTTATTAGATGAGAGATAGTTATTAGATGAGAGATAGTGATTAGATGAGGAGAGAATGTTTAGACAATATATGCAGTGAGATTAGACGAGTGTGGGAGTAAAAATGCTACCTAGGTAGTCTCTGATTTCCCATTCTCTTCATCTCTGCTGTGGCAGAATCAAAAAGATCCATGCCGGGCCAAAACACACCCTTCAACTTCGCACTATCGGAAAGCTTCTCAGTAATCTCAGCATCTGCCCCTTCTTACTTCAATGGAGTAGTAAGACTATATTCAAATAGACCCAGCATTAAAAATCAAAGGTACCTACCGAATACTAGCTCTATGGAGACCAAACCCAACAACAACAATAGCCGCAACGATTACATACACAAACAAACACAAGCCCCTGGAAACCTAAAAGCTACCATTCCATCTCTCTTTGAAACTTGGAACATCCTTGTTGCGATTTGGGGGGCCAACTGAAAGCTTTGCTAATTTCATATCATCAGCTTCTTCTTCTCCTTTGGTTTTTGAGGTTTGTAGTAAAGATGGTCTGGGAATAGAACTCCTTGTAGGTATCTGAGGTTTAAGAATGCGATGCGTGGTTGAGGCTAGCAAAGGCGGATTAGCCTACAAAGCTCATAGGAGGACGGAGTGCGGAGCATGATTCACTGGAGTGGTTTTGGGGCTGAATATGCACTTGATAGGATTTTGTTCTCCTTCCTCATCACTACCTAGGTTCCCCGCTCTGTACAATGACACTAATTCACTGTGAAACATATCAGATCAATATAATGACTAATATAGGTGTTGCGGTAAAGTCATATTATAAGGCTTACACTTTTCACGATCCATTAATCATCCCAGAATACATCGCCAATACATCTCGTCAATACATCTCCGCAAGAGATGTTATGAATGCCCTGTCAAAGGGTGCGAAGTCTACAAACATGTCGGTTTGCCTCCATCTAGATATGAACCCGGGTTTGCGTACTTTTGAAGTCGTTTCAGATGAGATATTCTTTTGTTAAGCACTCATTCCAAGAGTAAGATGGAATTTTAGGAAATGAGGGGGACGAGAGTCATTGGTTGACGTTGATAGAAAGTTTTCACCAAAGCGTGGAATCGATACGAGGAAATCAGATCAGATGAGATAATATTATTAAGATGAGACAAGATTATTACATTATAGCACATGCAAAATTTAAAGTGACAGAATGGCAATTGTATGCTGTATAGAAATGTAGTTCGCGAAGTGAGCTCAAAATCTTAGGACAGAGTCTCTATAAGCTATTTCGGCAGCATGTTACTAATGCTACTTGCGGACGCACAACTTGACAGTCCTATTGTCTTTTATCCTTATTAGAATCATTTCCCGGGTACGCATCGAACTAGACATCATATTCACCAACGCTGGATGGAATACTTAGGCCCACGTAATCCAATTAGATGATGTTGAAAGCTTCGCTTTGAACTAGTGAATAGTTTTCTAATATCATAAATTTAGCACCTCAAACTTCAGAGTGATCTCTTTAAACCTGTTCTAGTCCTTATTGAAAAAATCTAGAACGTATTTTAGGATTCCCGCTTCTGCTGGAGCTATCGTTGAAGCCATGTAATAAGTAAACTTATAAGTAAAGTAAAAGCTGCAGGTATTCGTCTTCTGTTTGCTTATTATACCAAGTGTCTACAAACAGCGATAACAAGTTCTAGATCAAGTAACTAACTTGACATTGTTAGCCAGCTTGTGAAGAAGGTGGCAAAGCTATCGCTGAGATGAGATGAGATGAAATAAGGTGATATCAAACAACGGGCATAACGTTTGAATTTAGAATTAAGTCCATTTGCTCACCGAGTTCTATACCCATCTGAACGTTCTCCCCGCCGCTTCGCAACTGCTGTCAGCGGTTACAAACAACACACACTGTCCTATTTTTCTACTATCTGAACGAAATTATGATAATCCGCTTGGGTTAAAATTAGAGGAGAATCTACAAATTAGCAAGACTTGACTGTCTTTGGATTTCTCTGCCATTATGTTCCCACGATAATTGCAAAACGATCGAAATGCGTTTCTAGCAATCCAGTCCCTGCCCCGTATTTTGTTTCGAGCTACTGAGCTTGACCTTACCTAATCATCAGTATACCATGGTTTTCAAATAGAAGAATGGAGATCGCAGGTCTCTCGGAGAATACAGCTCATTGGTTAGAGAGCTTCGGAAAGGAATTAGGAGTTAACCGAAGTGAATTTGTATGCCATCATTTGTACGGACGATTTGAGAATACATAATAGTGAATGATCTAGTTATCACTCTTTCAAGGTAACCTTGGAAAATAGCAGAAACTCAACATTAAGAAAAGGGATTAGACTTTGAGACCTATGCTTACAGGTGTTTCTTGTCTTTATAAGAGCAAACAATGTTGAGTGACCCAGTAGAAATTTTGACCATAAAAACAAAAGAATGCGAGGATATTGTTACCCTGTTTATCTTGGGGCCGCGTACAGATCTTGTTGTGATGATTTTGTTAGCTAGTTTTTTCGGTATACCATAACCATCGGTTCAATTGTATCTTGCTTTGATTGCCATTGTCGCTCCAAAACTACTGTTCTCATATCGGAAACACTGCACTGCTATCTTATGATCCCAACACCTAAAACTCAAAGAACGGAACAAAATAAGATCTTTAAATCCTTGACGCCAAACCGATCATTAACATGTACGTGTATCTAGCTAACCAATATTGGTAAGCAAAAGAGCAGTAGCAATGCTGAAACTTCACGAGACTTTTGAATACACGACGATGTGCAACAAACCCCTCTATTTCACGTGGAAGTATGATTACTGGCGAGATGAAAATGCTGTGCGACGTGTATCTCACACGCTCTGGTTAGCTTTCCAATACTTTAGACGCTGAATGGCTCATGCATAAGCAGACGCCGATGAAACAGAGATGCAACAATCCTTCTGTATCGATCAATCCCACGAATGAAACACAGCGATAGAAAGGCTCCTTGAGTATCATATGTCGAAATCTACAGTATTCGGTCAAGATACTGCCCACAGAAATTCAACAGGTATCTTCCCCATGATTTCTACAATATCCTTCATCTTGAACAAGCCTTTGTCATCTCTCAAGCAGATGTCCATAACAATGAGGGCCTGCATATTCATGTCGAAAACGAAATGGACAGTTGTATGAGTGCAAGACAAACAATACCATCCGGTATTGTCGTGACAATATACTATCATACACCGTGACGAAGTTGC
Source organism: Myriosclerotinia scirpicola (assembly GCA_002162505.1). Classification (NCBI taxonomy): domain Eukaryota; kingdom Fungi; phylum Ascomycota; class Leotiomycetes; order Helotiales; family Sclerotiniaceae; genus Myriosclerotinia; species Myriosclerotinia scirpicola. The sequence continues at coordinate 2,519,602 of NGKG01000003.1, forward strand.
CGGCGATTAGTTGTAAGGTACGTAAAACGCCTAATGGGGGAGATAGATACTGCAAAAGACTAATATGAGAGTTAAAGTACAAAACTGAAGAGTCATCTCAAAATTGTATGATTAAATATAATAACATCGATTTTTGATAAATGAGCTGTTCTATTTGGCGGGCTTCGTCGCTGTTTTAAGCATTTTCAACATGCTCAAAAACAGCACTGATCACGTGTCGTGACCTAGTTATCATCTCGATCAATCCCTATCTCATCTACGAACCTTCTATGATCCTACCTAGCTAATGGGATAGTTCAAGAAAGCGCCAGATCAGCACCAATATTAGAAAACCTGGTTTTTCACACCAAAAAATTACGAGATCAGATCAATAACTAAACAATAAATGGATCCAGTCACCTTGCATCAAAAGGTGTCACCTCAAATGCCACAAGTGTGAAAGGTATGAAAACTACCCTAAGATTTGCAAATCCGAAATAGACATAGATCATCATCAGAACTAACAGTAACTATCAAAGCTTTTCTGAATACAGTCTGGATACTCCCAATATCCTCACATTCATTCCCAAACTTTCATTTCTGGCTTCACCGGATCTGGGTAAGTATTCTGCGCCGTCGAGTAGAGGTTCAAACTCGATACCTCGACGGTTTCTCCACCGGTGGACCAGAGATCTACAATCCCACCAAATATACCAACCGGTAGGTTGTCCTGTGGTGTCCAAAACCCCATGATAGCGACGCATCTCATCCCAGAAGATATAGTAGGGGCTTTGTCGTTCTTGCCGAGATCCTCTAGCTTCAAGAAAACCGCGTCAGAAATGTTCGGAGCAGGATTTGTCTTCGGTGCCAGGGAGCGTATCTCAACTCCAATTTCAGTCTGGACGTATTGTAGATACCATTGGATGTCCAAATTCTTCAACAAGGAAAATGTTTTGTTTTTCTCAGGTGGTTGAACAATCACAGTCATCGTGTTATCAAGTGACAAGCGTGGCAGCAGATTTTGGGGCCCGGTGCCTATTTGCGTATCTACAAACAGTCCAACCGGAATCAGGAGGCCATCGACAATGTTGATCCATCGAAAATCGCTCGCCCACCAGCCGTGGTTCACTGGGAATAAAGGCTGGGGTAAAAGGAGCATTGTCCATTGATATTTTTCAAACAAAGCCGTCAGAAATATCATCTTGATGTTATCAATGGGAAGTTCGTAGTTGACAGGGACACCTTCAAGCTCCATTGCTCCAATCAATGCCCAGCAAGAATCCTGCGGCATGCCGAATTCACGACTCTGCTTGCCACTGAGTATATACAGTGGAGAAGCTTTACCGTAAGCAACAAGGCCAGAGGAGACCAGAGTCCGAAGGATCTGACGAAATTCGTTTGCTAGGTCGACCGACTCGTCGATTAATCCGCCGACCTTATTCTGAGCCTCTTGTTCATTGGCTTGCAAATAGAAGGATTGGGCTACCCCGATGGCAAGTGTAGTAATCCTAGCCGTCAAGTCAATCACAGAGGCACGTCCTTGATTGTGCTGAAACGTGTCGTCCTGGAGGGTATTACTTGCACCGTCAACCAAGACTGTTTCAGGAAGCAACACGCCTTCTTGGAGCGTCCAGCCCGAAACTAGCCACCGCTCTCCTTCCTCGCGGGTGCGGGAACGAGTGAGCAATTGTACTATCTCGTCAAAATATGCCTTGGTCTCGGTAGGCAGGGTCCCCTTTTCTTTCGAGCCAGCCAAAAGTAGCGTCTTTAATGGAGTTTGTAAGTTCCAGTACGTCGAATGAAGCCACACGATACTTTTCTTTGCGTTGCGATATATATTCCTAGTGGACTACTTAGCTATATTACAGCGATTAGAGGAACAGGTGAACCAACAGTTGCTTCCCAATTTCCTGGTGCTTTGCACTCCTCAAGAGAGGAGTAATGGTACGTTCACCATTCAAAGTTTCCTGAGGGACACACATCCAGTCCCACCAAATGTAACGAGTGCCGATGGTTTTCATTACCTCCTTCGCTCCATCAAGGTTGAACCCAGTGGTCGTTGGCACGTCCCAAAGAAGACCATCTGGTAATTCATTGTCTGGCTGCGGGATGCTGAGGTCTGCGATATAACCCCAAGTATAAGAGACAATGCCATAACCCTCGGGCTCAAGGGTACTGGCAACATCGATGTATCGTTCAAGCTTCCAATTCTGAAGATCAAGGAGCCATCGAGGGTTATTTGGGTCGTTAGGGGGAATCAGCCCGTCTCTCGTATCTGGGTCCATCTTCAAGGTGTCAAAAAATGATTGAACTTGGAGACAGAATGTTTCAAAACCAGCAATTGATGAAAGCTAGAGATGAGGGATCATCTTTGTGACTGCTGCATCTTACCACGTGACTGATGCTCAGACTTCATATAACTTTACTTCGCATGTTTGGGCTCCCATTACACAAAAGCGGCTTGTAGCGGTCTTAGAGATTGGTCGCAATTATGGTACGATGATGCACTACATCTGTTATCAGTTCCATATCTAATGGAGAAGCCCCGATATATTTCTCGGCGCATATGTTGTCTTCTTCCATCCCATCGTTTCTTCTTCCGCAGTTGATAGTCTCTAGTCTTGCATGCATGTCCTATATTAGTCTCAAAGGCGAGAAAGTGGCTGGCTGTAAGCACTATAATCAGACATCAACGCATCGTCTCCATATCACTTGAATCTCTGGATTCACATCATATGGACCCTATTTTTGCATTACAGAGTGTGAGAACAGTTTGTTTGAGTTCAACTATTGGTCGGTGAAACAGGGGGATAGATATTCTGAAGTCGGAAAAGGGAAGATTGGCTGGCTGTAAGCATTTGAATCGGGTATCAATGCATTGTCTTCCATATAATATCAATTTCTAGATTCATCTAATGTACGCCTTTCACGTATTACAGAAGAGGGGTTTAAAACTCGGAAAGCAGGGAAGTGGGTAGGGCAGTGGCTGGCTGTAAGCACTCTAATCCAACATCACATCTCACAGCGATAATGTGCAAGGCCACTTTATGCATTGAGACATGCTGTGTTGCAGTTAGTGGAAGCACAGTTTTGGTCTTGAAGTCAGTTATACTTCGTTGCTGGCTAAGTTTGAGGCCAGATGAGAATGATGATAGCCTGTTGGCTTGGGAAAATACACATTGTGTTCGCCTTACATAGTACAATGTGATCTGCAGCTCTAAGGCGAGGAAATGGCTGGCTGTAAACACTCAGATGGAAAAGATTTTCCTACATCGTCTTGTCTAGTTTGATGCGGAGTGGCTGGCTGTAACGACTTTAATCTATCAACTTTGCTACACAACTTTCGATTTCATTTGATATGCACATCATTGTTGTTTTGGATAGCGGAGGTGTAGGCTAAAGTTCGAAAACCGGAACGTGGCTGACCGTAAATAATTTGATCTATCATCTTTGCTGCACAATCTTCGAATTCATTTGACATGTGCGTCATTGTTGTCTTCGATAGCGGAGGTGTAGGCCAAAATTCGAAAACCGGAACGTGGCTGGCGGTCAGCACTCCGATTGGAGTATCTTACTAAATGGTGTTACCAGGAGTGATATAAAGTATGCCCATACTGTAGAATCTTTTATTTCAACCCAAAACCCATCTCCATTCACGAGCTACATCTATTACCAATACTCTAGACTCCAGTCCACACAACCAAAGGTCACCCAGCACCACTGTCTCTGCCGAAAACATGAGTCCAGGAAATATTCTTCAATTGCTTCAATGCCATCTTTTGAATCGTCTAGATGACGGTGGCCATGTGTGTGCCATTATCGACGATCTACATTTCACCACCATATCGTCTGGAAGAGAAGTGCTTAACCACAGCGCTATCATTAAGAAGTTCATGGTCCAAGGAGCTGGTGGCGAACAAAAATTTTATGCCTTTCCAGAGCCCCTCAAATTCCCGCCACATACTGTCATTGTATTGACTTGGGAAGATTCTCTATGTCTTAATATTTATCCTAATGATCCTGAGTATACAGCCCCCGGGCCGTCTGATCGTTTCTTGCTACTTCCAATCGAACCCGATCGAGAAATCGATATTTCTGTCGGGCAAATGATTCAAGAAGCCCAGGAAATCTTAGAGAAGGCTATGAAGCGGCTTGATATTATTGAGGCTCCTCTCAAATACAGGTTCGTTATATCCCATATCCAAATGCTAGCTGCTGACTTTCATTAGACCTGATCTACCCAAATTTCAGTATTCTCCAGCTGCAACCCGAGTCTTGCTCGGCTTGGATGAACTAATGAGCCCGAGTAAAGTGGCGTCAGCATCACCACCACCACCAGCTCCGCCAATCACAATGAGTGTAGAAGGCAGTTCTGCAAAGGCGGATAAACCCGTTAAAGGCACCACAAAACCACCAGCAGCTCACAAGGACGAATCACTTGCCGAAGTCATGGCCATCTTAAGTGACGACAAGAAACCAGCCGCAGCTCAGGTTAAGGATGGTGTGGCACCCAAACCACCAACCCTCGCAGTTGCCCCAACTCTTTCAGCCGAAGCCTCGGATGCTGAGAGAAAATCAGCTTATGTGAAGTACGACCTTGCAAACAAAGTGTCTGGCTTGGCGGGGTTGTTCCAGGCTATCCTCAAGGTTAAGAAGATGCAAGCTGATGGACGCACGACGCCTTATTCTATTACGGATCCTGTCACAGCCAGTTTGGCGTTCGATGAAAATGCAGACTTTGCCTGGCAAGTGATGACAGGTGGCTCGGTCGGAGGTGGATTAGCAGGTTACTATGTAAGTGTACTCTATAAGATTTCACCCTCTCTACATATGTCATGCTATTATCAAGTCGAAGCTTCTTACATGAAAAATTGTAGATGCTCCCTGGGACCTCTAGCGGATCCTTCAACCAAGACGTCGCAAAAGCCGACTTCAAACTCACCTTCACACAAAACCTCTTCGAACCGTACGGACTCGAGTCCGATTTAGAGACACAAATATCAGGTGCCATTCAACAATATATATCAGCCGTTGCCGCAATCAAACTCAATTCGAGTGATACGACAAAAACAGTCTCTCAGTTCATCCCCATGAACATCGTTCAGCATATCAACATCAGCGGAAATGATGATGATAAACTCATGGTGTGGCAACCCCGTGTCAAGTTCTTCTACTTACATATCGACACCGAGGCATACACTGAATCTATCAGTACCTGCTTTGGATCTGAAACGACCGAGAGATTCAATTTTAGTATGAATTATGCTGTTTTCCAAGCCGATGTTAATTGGGAGGAGGTCCAGAAGAATTCCGATAAACTTGATAAGGTTTTCGAGATCCTTAGCAATGAGAATTTGGACGCGTACGTTTCCGAAAAAGGTGTGATTTCTCCGATTGGGCAAGATAATAGTCCTCCTGGGACGACCAATCCCCCGAGTATGCCTGGTCCGGTTGATCCCTCGGGATCTTAATTTGCCGATGGATCTGTCAATTCAACATTGGCGAGATAAATCACCGATGGAGCTGTGCGCCGTACGGCGAATGATGAGGTGGAATGAATCATGATTCGTGCTTTTTAAGCTCACTATCTTTTAGTTTGATCAATGGAAAGAAAATGTTATTCTCAATGTGTACCGATTGACCCTACACTTCACTACCAATTGTCTTGGAGATCTACTCTAATCTCGTGATTATAAATAATGCAACTAAAGTGCCCAATAGTTCGGACTACTATAGCAGACCAAACGCAAGCTTTCAATGTCCAGAAAGCCTTCGAGGACTCATCATACAGGCATGAGCACCCGTCCTATCCTGTTGGGTTTCATAGAATATCTACTTTAAAAAACCGGCTGGATACAGGCATATCCTGGGATTTCAATCAGGTGTTTTCTTATACTCGTCCAAAGTTGAGGTTATTCCTAACTTATAATAAATAATTACATATTATCGTCTAAAACCAAACTAATCCTATTATACCTTTTAACTTTACTTTCCAAGGTTTTATGTGATAGTCCTATTTAAGCTAGTACTATTACATCTTTCAGTTTTATTTTCTTAATTATATACTAATCACATATCTATACCCGGGAATCTACTTATACCCGGCAATGTTTTTAGAGTACTGAAGTTACCCTACCCTCCAAAGTAAAACAAAGTATCCAACCGACAAGAAATACCCTGTCCAACCCTGTCCAACCCTATCGTCATCATTGACTTTACGACTTATGACATTTGCCGTCACCATTGGGAATCTCACAGTATTCGTCATCCTCATTACGTAATCAGGTTATGATTCATTCCAACACTGGTAGGTTTAAGTAAACATTGCGCTTCTTTGGGGCTTCTAGTGATGTGGTTACCAGCTTCCTAATAGTCGTTCAAGTAGGTTGCAAATTTAGAAACATTTAATCAGCAAGTTCATCGATCCTAAGAGAACAGCGATTCCAATGAACTCTTGCTTGCGCAGACTTCATAACTTGGGTGTACGGAAGAAAACTCAAAAAGGACACGATATGTTATCAATATGTTTACTTAATATTTATTAAAGAATATCATAGAAAGGCTACCCAAGAAGACTCTATAGGCAGCAAGGTATCGAGACCCGCCTCACCTCGCTACTCATAATACCACCAAAACCCACGCAAGTTCCAAACCATAAAGTCGCGCAAATCTGCCACGATGTAAAAACTTTCCATCCCTCCCCCAATCCACAAGTTATCTAGTATTGTAGTCATGGACTTTAATCGCCCAAGCTGGAAGCCTCTCGCTCTCGCTGAATTCCTCTTTATCATAGCCAGCTGCATTTGCGGTATCAACAAGTGTCCTTGCGAGTTGATGAGCGGCACCTCTTTGACTACGTCTCCAATGAGTGGCTTTCATCATGATCTGTCTTAGAGAAGGTGAGTAGAAACCACCTATATCAAGTACCTCTTTGCGAGAAGCTGTAGTTGACAGCCACACGCCAGCGCTGATATTATTCTTTTTATATGTTTGAAGATTGAAATGTGACCATGCTCCCACCCAATCAGTTCCATTGGTCTTCTCATTCGTAGGCGTACATAGATTGTATATACACATTCCAAGTGAGTAGAGATCACTTTCGAAAGTATGGGATTGACCAGGAGGGAAATAGCTAATGAGCCGAGGGTCCTTTGGGATCGATGGCCAAAGGAGTTCAGGTGCGAAAAAATAAACAGATCCATTTGCAAAACCTCCAGTTTCTGCAATCTCACGAGGATCATCAGTAGCCAAACCAAAATCACTTATAACTAGATAAGGATATTTTTTGGATTTGAAATTGGATCTGGATCTTATGAGGATATTATCGGGTTTCATATCACGATGTAGGATTGGTTTCCAACCCTTTTCAGGCCCAGTCGCTATGGCATTTTCATCACTCGCAAAACTCTTCCCACCCCAAAGATAGGCCAGGGCATCGCAGAGTCCAGACATGGCGTGCCAGACGAAACGTTCGGGTATGCGAGCAGCCTCGTTTGTGTGTAGACGTTCAGCATAACATTTGATGAGATCATTGAGAGAGCCCAAATCGCAAAACTCGAGATATAAAGATCCACTTGTTGGGTTTACCATATCTGGGGCTATGAAACCCTCGATAAAACCGGCGAGAGCACCATGTATCACCCTGTGAGTAATCAGTATTTCGGCTACGCCGGCACCTGGCTGCCCATCTTTTCGGGTTCGCAAGTCTCTCTCCTTGAATCTTTTTTCAACATAGAGCTTATCCTTCATAGCACCCCTATGTCGTACAACAAATACTCCTCCGTTCATGCCCCCTATATTACCACCTCCATCGTCTATGGTGTGTACGATTTCGAATTCATGGCGTGTGTCTTTATTCTTGATGTGTGTACGTCGTTTGTTCTTCATTACATCTTGAGTATTCTTAGTGACAGTCGCAGATTCCCGAACCAGTCTAGAAACTTTGAGAAGATGGGAGTCTAATACGTCCGGGTTGAGACGTGGATTTTCCATTGACCTGGCCTTGGTGTGCGTATTATAGTAGTATTCACAAGGTTGTGGAACAGACCGATCAATCCTAAGTTGCCATGGCTTTGGAATCACACCATACTTCGGATGATCGTATGTCGACTCCCCCTTAGGACCAATGAAGTAAACTCGGTCGTTAACATCAAATCGACCAACCCATCCGGGAGGCAGTGTTGTCATTTCTGGGAGGTTTGGGTTTGTCATCATGCTGAAAAGCTCTGTAAGTGTGAAAAGGGAGATGGTGATACTCCATAGAGCTTTTGCTAGTACAAAACTTATGATGATTCCAGCATATATCTGGTGTCTAGTAATGGATTGAGACGAAAAGAAGCAAAATATAGTGAAGATTAGTGCCTGAACTTTTGAAAGTACACTGAAGTGATTCATGCGTGAATCATCCACTTAGAGTGCTAGGGTTCAAAATGTGAATATGAAATATATAACAGTCATCAAAGTAAAGCCAAAGCAAATATTATTAACGGAAACCAGAGACCGTTTCACAATTTTCATCAACAATGTGAATAAAATGGCGACTAAGAGAAACAAATATAGCTTCGAGCTGTGCAAACGTAGAGGGCAGCAGCTCCATCCTGTCCTCACCGACTTCAGTGCCAGGGAAAAGCATGATATAAAGGTCGTAGCAGAAAAGAATGATATCGATAAACCGAGGAAAGAAACGAGACAAAAGCCCGGGAAGATCGATATGAATAGTCTGAGTGATGAAGATATCCGGCAACACGCCGTATCCTCTCATCCAAAAAATATGTATGAACAATTGCTACAAGACAATCAAGACTGTTACATAACCGGACTGTTGATGAGACACTTAGATAGTGATGATACCATTGACGAAAAGCTGGTGAGTGTAATCACCTTCTTCTTTGAGTGATAGATCTCTATTTGGGTCAAGTCAACTAACTTTGACATTCATGATATAGGAAAATGAAATCGCCCTAATGCGAATACATCAAGAAGTGCAACAAATGCCACGAAGACGACGACCCCGACTTGGTATCAAAATGACATTTGATGACTACCGCGGAGAACTCCAAGTCAGAGCGTTTTGGGCTAATATTAGAATGCAGCTTCAGATTGATGAAGAGGATGATAACATTGATGAGAGCAAATCAAGGGTTGTGAATACAGTCGAAGACTCTATTGATAAGGACCATGTGAAGGCAAAAATGAAAGAAAGAACTCGAGGATTGCGACCTCTAAAATTGGTAACGAAGGTATATGGACGTCAGGAAGCTAGATCTAGTAAATGGCTGGGAGTGATGGGAGAGATGGGAGCGATGGGAGGTCTTCATTGTCCTCGCTCCACCAAATCAGTGTCACAACCCCGGATATTTTAGCTTCCAACGGCATCGGCAAGTTCCGACATCTTCAAACCAATTCAACACGTATCTTTCGCAAGACACTCATTCTTTGACATTATTTTTCCAAAATACAACCACCGAATCATGGATCCATTTTCAGCCGAGGGCGAGCTTCTTAACTTGCACAACTATTTCCACCAGGCTCAATACCAAGAAGCCATTGATTTTGACACCAGCGCCCTTTCCCCCGAGAATGCACTCCCAGCTCGCATCATATCACTAAGAGCTCAAATCGCACTCGGACAAGCTGAAGATGTCCTCGCAGATGTACAAGGGGAAGATGCTGTGGAATTGAAGGCCGTAGGAGCTTTAGCTGTATTTGCGACTGGGGATGGAGAGAAAGCTGTAGAGATGGTGACGAAACTGGCGGAGGACTCGAGTGATAATGCGGTAGTGCAGGTATTGGGCGGAACCGTATTACAAGCTGCGGGAAAGAGTGAGGAAGCTTTACAATTATTGGCATTGCATCAGGGTAATCGTAAGTTGTTTACATTTGGATCAATTTATAGCAGCGGAACGGGAGGGGACTAACAATAGAAATTAGTTGAGGCTGTAGCTCTTATTGTTCAGATCCATTTGGAGCAAAACCGTACCGATTTGGCTATCAAGGAGGTTCAACAAGCTAGAAGATGGGCTCAAGATAGTCTGCTAGTCAACTTGGCCGAGTCCTGGGTGGGACTTCGAGTTGTAGGTCATCTCTAGTTCAATTTACAAATATCCCCCGACTAATATCATCCAGGGCGGAGAGAAATACCAACAAGCATTTTATGTCTTCGAAGAACTCGCACAAGCTCCATCAACATCCTCGACTCAAAGTCTTGTCGCACAAGCTATCGCAGAAATTCATTTAGGAAGATTGGAGGAAGCAGAAGCAGCATTAGAACAAGCTTTCAGCAAGGACCCAGAAAATGCTGAAGTCCTCGCAAATAAAGTCGTTCTAAACACAATCTCAGGAAAGGATTCCAGTGATTTGTTGAGGTATGTTTGTCTTTCGTCACAGATACCGCTTTCCGACGAATCGGTGGTGATTGAATGTTGAATTATACTTGGACCTTCGAAATTGTTATTTCATGAAAATTGAATTAGCAATTTCAAGGTTCAGCATGTTTTTGAACATTCTTGGAGACTTTTGCTAACATTTATCGTTTAGTTCGTTAGGAAATACATCACCAGAACACGCATTCCTAAAGGATTTGGAGGAGAAGAGTTCATTATTCGATAAGGCAGCTACAAAATACTCTGCAAAGGTTGCCGCCTAATACCCCTTAGTAGAAACGAAAATCTTTTGGGGCGTTGGGGGAATTTATGCCATTGTTTAGCGAGGGATTAGGAGAACAGTCTCCTGTTTATTTAGTGATGAGAGGTTTTTGCGAAAGGCATACCGATTCCATTTACGATCAGAGAGCCGTAGCTGATGGGTACCTGTGGCATTTCCCAAACGGCGGTAGGCAGCATGCCAGATGGTGAATAAAATGGTATAATTAAATAAAATTAGAGAAATGCGAAGAACATTGACCATCTATCAAGACCATCAAAATTTCAATCCATTCCATCGCCATCTCACTAGCTGCATATATCGTAGCTGAATGTAATAATAAGTCTTGATCTCCAAAATGCAAACATACCGGTTCTGACACATTTTTAAGAACACGTAAGATTTCCTAGGTACTTGCTAGATAAATCTCACGATAACCTCATTTTAGTGATTTCACCATGATTTTCTTCCCCCTTTCTGTTTACATAATCAATACATACTGTATGTACCGGTACTGTCCTTCCGTATATTCACAAATCCCTCACGCGAAACCAGGGGGAGGAAATGTGCATTGTGATGTCATTTCTCCCCATTTTCTCACCTCTAATCTTTAATTTTGATGATGGTAGGTAGGTAGACTCAGGTAGGTAGATGCACATGTATGTATGTATGTACACGCTGCGAATACGTGAGTCGTGAGTTGCAAGTTGCAATATGCAATATGCAATATGACGCTCTGAATATGGTGGCACAGCCGCACAGTGGTAGATAGTAGGCATCTGCCGCGCTGAATTTGCAAGCTAAAAGGTACAAGCTATGTACAGTATTAAACGTACATCTTGATTCTTGAGTCCCTTCAATCCAACCAACCAATGATGATAAAAACGTGTCTACCTAGTATCGTCTACGTACGGAGTACATGAACACCCGTGTCAGTTTATCGGTGAGAAAGCTAGAAAGTCGGAAAGTTAGAAAGTTAAAAAAGCGCTTATATGTATCGTGGCTTGACCTCCCCGTATAGATATGCCTGATGGTCTCCTGGATGGATGGATGGATGGATGGATGCATGTACCACTACCATTCCCCCATTACCATTACCATGAATACCGTGTCTACATTGCATTTGATTCAGTACGTGGGAAAATGCAAATCCCTTGTTGCAGATTTTTCCGAAACCCTCTCCTACCATTTGATTCGGTTGTGATTCGGTTATGGAACATCTGATTTGTCACACAAGGGGTACGTACGGTAGCGAGTCTAGACCTATGATGTCATTCATGTACCTACCTAGTACGTACATCCTCTGTGTTTTCCTCGTTGCCATGAGGTGAGGTGAGATTTTACATGTGTGGCATCGTGAAATTTTCACTCATCGATTATCACATATATCCAATCATAATCCTTCACAAGACAACTTCACGCTTTCCACATGCTTCCCCACCATGTTCTAACCAATCCTACCTAACAAACAAACAAACTTGTTCACGCACTGCCCCTCACTCTCCCCCCACTACAAATACCAACCAACAGTAGTACCAACTTACCAAGATCGAAATTTATACTATGAACATCGATATCTGAAATTTTCCATTTTTTTTGGGGCACTAATATCCTGAGATATTTATTCCGATTGGTTAGAAACGGTTCCGAGCTCTGGCTAGACTTAGACAGAGACCCATGGTCTGTTTCGTGTTATCGTGAGAATTTCTCTCAAGGTTTGGTGCGTGAGCATCGAGCATTGAGCTCAGATGCAGTTGCTTCATGTAGTATGGAGTCATTCATTTTTCTCAGAATGGGGTTTGAGGGGTGGAGGTTTGTGGGTTGAGGATTGGGTGTGTCACCGTGTGAGGTGAGAATGAGGGAATATGAGAATATAGGAATATTCATATGAATATAAAAATCGGGAAGCGCCCTCCTAGTATTGTATTCGATCAATAATCATTCGAGCATCTTATATTACCAACCAACAATCTGAAATCAACAAATCCAAATCCCCTCATCGGCGTCTAATATTGATCCAACCCTAAAATAAAAGACCCATATATATATCAACTCATTCCACTCTCCGCCATTATTGTCCTCCAAGTTCGAGTCTATAATTCATACCCATTATTCCTCTCCCGTTCATCAACACCTTATCACAATCTATTTTCGCCTCTTGCCGTTCCTGGACGTCTAGTTCGAACCTACTACCTCACTAGTGGCGTGCCCTAATCTATTATTTATTACTTTTCCCTTCATCTTAAACTTTTCACAATGCCTTCTGCAACTACATTACCAACACTCGGTCTCCAAGATTTAGTAGTTAGAAAAACAAGTTACGCCCGCACGCAAGATCCAGACATGTTGAAGTGCAAGAGAAAGATTATTTGCTTTTCGGGTATGTATTTCCTCGCTTCTTATTCTTCCCCTTCATGTCGTCTTCTCTTCGAATTTACATGGTTTATGGGTATATAGAGATAAGAATTATATACTAACAAACACCCATCAGATTTCGATGGCACAATCTTCATGCAAGACACCGGACATGTCCTCTTCGATGCCCATGGCTGTGGTGAAGAACGTCGTCTAATCCTCGACGAACAAATCAAGACGGGCGAACGCTCCTTCCGCGATGTATCGGAAGAGATGTGGGGATCTCTCCGCGTACCATTCGAAGATGGTTTCACCATCATGGAGAAATCGCTTGAGATTGATCCTGATTTCCAGAAATTCCATCGCTTTTGTATTGATAACAATATCCCCTTTAATGTCATCAGTGCAGGGTTAAAACCTGTGTTGCGGAGAGTTCTTGACAAGTTTTTGGGAGAGGAAGAAAGTAAACGGATTCAAATCGTGGCGAATGAGGCGGAGATTAGTGAGGATGGGAGTCAGTGGAAGCCGGTCTGGATACACGATACCGAGTTGGGACATGATAAAGCATTATCCATCACCGAGGCTCGAGAGCTCGCACAATTGGAGTGTGAGGATGGGACTATCCCGCTCATTGTTTTTATCGGGGATGGAGTGTCTGATTTGCCTGCTGCGAGACAAGCGGATGTGTTGTTTGCGAGGAGGGGATTGAGGTTGGAGGAGTATTGTTTGGAGCATAAGATTGCTTATATTCCTTTTGATACTTTTGCGGATATTCAAAAGGAGGTGGAGAAGATTGCCGAGGAAGATCAACAGAAGACGGGTGGTGCGGGTAAGCCGGCGAGATTCAATCCTCGGGCTAACCTGTGGAGAAGAGTCTCGAGTAAGAATGCTGTAAGTTTTCCTGGTTCCTGTTCAAGACTTCTTGATACTGATGTTGCATTCAAGGTTCCTTCATATGTTGCTGCTACTCCAACAAAGGAAGAAAAGATGTTCTTATGGCCGGAATCTTTCTCTGAGCTTAAAGAGAATCTACCACCTACTATTACAGAGGGGGTTGGTGCTTAGAAGCGGTTGAGGATGGAGAGACGTTTTCAGCTTCTTACATTTACTATATTTTGTTCATTGATTCTTTATTCATTTTCTCAAATCGCATGGCGTTGAGGTATAGGCATATAGTCAGCCGGTGGGATGTTATTTTTGGGGAGATGATGAGCTCAAGAGCATGATGGGTTCGAAAAATGAAAAGATTTCTATCTCGTATAGATGTATAGAATTATATGCAATTGAAAATTTGCTATATTGCAGAGATATTCTAGGGATGTTTTGATTGCTTGTGTCTGTTGTATTGTGCTGCCACTTGGCATTTCGACATGAGTTTGAGACGGTCGGTAGGGAGATGTATAATCTGCCTGTTCTGTTGAAGAAGCCTAATAGGGTGGATGGATAGATGGTCACATGGCTTTTTTGCATGCATACGCGCGCATAAGCTTGAAAATGCAATGCATACTCGAGTAGTGTTTCTTTGGGAAAGCGAGAGTACGAGTTGTACTGGTATACGTAATTTTTTTTGCTTTTGGATTGAGCCGGTTTTCTATTCCATTTCATTTTCGTATCCTTTCTTATCCTTTGACTTTCTTTCTTTTTCAGCAGTTGGGGTTTGGAAGGGAAAAGGGAATGGAAGGAGAAGAGAGGGGGAGAGGAAGGGGAAAGGGGGGTAAGGAGGTTAGATGAGGTTAGATCAGTCTTTGGGATAAGATGGAACGAGGTGGTAAAACGATGACCAACAGTTGGATCTGAATAATTTGTGATGCTAGCCGGGACGCTAACCCATTAACGTTAATAGCCCCCCTTCAATCTTGAGCCCTTCAGCTTCTCTAGAACCCGCACTCCCCCCCGCACTGTCCCCTCTACTTCCTTTCAACCATCTTCACCCAACCAACCCACTCGGTATGGCTTCCCTAAATGACAAACTCAAACGCCGCTCAGAGTTTCACATATTACACAAAAATGCCCTAGACGCCGACCTCGAGGAAGCAGACCATGACGACTCCAACAATTCCGGCACCAAGCCCGCCTATCCACAAGAACCAATGCGACTCGATACGCACAAACTAGACTTCCTCATCCCATCGAGCTATACGAGTACGATATCCACAAGCTATGGTATATGTGCGTCCAAGGAGCCAGACTCATAGCCGCAGACTACCCTGCGCAAGATGGATTGGTGAGCCAAGTGCTACTGTCCATACAAGAGAGATGGGTGTTCTCTCTCGGAAGATTGTGGAATTGAAGGAGATGAGGGATGGATGATATTGATATAGAGATGGAAATAGTAAATATATACCTCCGATGGGAAAATCTAGAGCGAGCTTCCTTTCCTCGTGGAAGAAATCCGAGTAGCTTGAAATTGGGGCTCCACAAGTATCCTCCCGCTCAGCGCCGCAATCTACATAAGTGCTTTCATCGCCCGCCTCGCCTCGGTTGGACTTCGCGATCTTGAGTTGTGCTTGCTTGCTTGCTTGCCATTTGGATCCGGCGTGATACCCTCGAGACGTTGCGGTTGACACGTGGAGCAGAACCTCCCCAGCACGATTCTGAGAATGGTCTGACGACTATTGCGGATCTTTTACCCGTCGCAATAGTATGGTTTTAGTGCTGTGGTTACAAAATCGAATCTCTCTGCGTCCTGAATCAGAATCTCGAAGCCGGGCTTTTGGATACGGGGGAGTTGGCTAGAGAGGCACGGGTTATTATGCTCGATTCGGGGTTCAGTGCTGCAAGGTGGATGGATGTTTTGGAGGGATAGGCATGAAGAGATTAGTCGTTGTGGGAACGAGGAGGTTGCAGCGTTGGCATCGGAAGCGTGGAAGGTGATGAAGTTCTTTGGGGGGGGGGAGAAGAATTGAATCTAGAGATGGCACTAAGCAGGATATGGAGTGGTATTATAAGGGAAAGCAGTGATGTATCTAGGGTAGAAGAAGGTGATATAAAGGCTCTAGGTCTACTTTCATCGATATACATGGGGTATTGAAAGGCGGAATTGGAATTTATGAGGAAAGTTATCTGGGTTGTTCTGAGTGACCCAGGAGATATGTATGATGTTGGTTTGAAATACTCTACGCTGCATAAGACTTACCTTCCGGTGAGGGAATATTATATTTGGCGAAGATTTTTTATAGGAGAAAGTCGTAACTATTTCTCAGCCTCTTTCTCTCATCGTGCACCTCTCTGCGATTTCCTTTTCTCTCCTTGATTACTTTCCCGATCACTGGGCGGATCAACTTCCTGCTCGCCATCGTCAATTTCTTCCACGATATCCTGGGTTCCATCTCGATGTGCTTGATGTTTGATGTTTTTGCTGTTGCACCTTACCTTCATCTACGACCCAATATCGTACGTTTCGATCATAAAACTATTCTTATACTTCTTATTGCTATGATGCTTTCATATTTCGTGATGACGGGTCTTGTATTCACAATGCTGTCATTGTCATCTATTAACAATGGGATTGACGGTCTGTGAAGTAGATCCATCTATCTACAAGTAGTATAATAGTCTTATAGTTTTATATCTATATGTGATCCTGAAGAAACTGATTAACGACTTTCGATATTTGAATGTAGGCTTATGTCTCTCAGCTAAAGCCGGGAGTTGCGGCTATTCCAATGTATATTTACACTATAACCAAACATATCAATTATAATTGATTTGAATCATTACCGCGGTTTATCAGCGAGTCTCTTTCTCAGCCTCTTCTGGCACCAGCTACCAGCTAGTGTTATGTTGACATGGGCATATCTACCTGGTCCTACACAAGCATCTCATAAAGGCCAAGCATGATGTCATCGATACCGTGAGATCTCGGCAAGATATTCTTCTGATGTATCATGTGAGTTTGGATATCAAAGTTTCCACCTCCGTATCCTCCATCTGGACATCCCGCAACTCATTCTTCCTTGTAAGTTGTATCCTGGATGGTGATTGCATCGCTAGATGTATAACTCGGACTGATAAGTTATTTTGTAATGTCGATAGTAGATTTGCGGGTATAGGAATGTTTTGCGCGGGGAATTTTGAGGAGGGATGAGGATGGATTTGGAGGTGAGTGTGAGTGTGAGTGTGAGTGTGAGTGTGAGGCTTGGATGGATTTTTTGGTAGGGGGGGTTGTGTATTGGTTGTTTCTGGGGTGCTGAGATGGATGTTGTTTGAGGGGAGAAGGGGTTCGTGG
>NGKG01000003.1:2553824-2576093 GCA_002162505.1 Myriosclerotinia scirpicola
GTGGTACAACGGTAAGGTACTTCGTACCGGTAGTTGACTTATTCCTTCCATTTTCTGTGACATGAAAATGAGTAAGCGTCGTATGATCAGTCGTTGACTCGTTGGAGATCTTGTAACATGTGCGCCACTTGTATGCATTGCCTAATGCATGGATTCAGAATTCCACGCTTGTATCTTACTGCGTTAGTGAGGCACATTGTATGACACATGTACCAAGAACAGAGTACAAATATCCAAGAAAGTCTCCAGAAGTTGCCCCGTCCTTCTTTCCTACCAATATCTACCAGATTACTTCTCTCCTTACAGAAAAACACTGACCAAGATGGCACTCACATACCTTCCCTTCCCCGGCAAAACTCTTCAAGTCGAAGATGGCGTCAAATATGCCTATATCCATATTGCTGCTTCCCCTTCTAAGCCTACATTCCTTCTCCTCCATGGCTATCCTAGTTCAAGCTATGATTGGCGTTATCAAATCCCTTATTTGAAAGAACGCGGCTATGGCGTTCTTGTCCCGGATTTGTTGGGTTATGGTGATACTGATAAACCGACAGAGTTGGTGAGGTATAAAAAGAAGAATATGGCGGCGGATTTGAGGCAGATCTTGGATCATGAGAAGTTGGCGAAGGTTATTGGAGTGGGTCATGATTGGTGTGTAAAAGTTGCCTTGTTCATCATTCTCTAAACATGTCTTTCTTTCGTCAAACAGATTTGATTCTTTTTGCAATGTAAGTGAAACTAATGTTATATTTATAAAGGGGAGCAGGAATGTTATCTGGTCTAGCAAACTACTGCCAGGATAGATTGTCAGGACTAGTCTTCGTATCAGTTCCTTACGTCGAACCCGGTCCTTTTAATCTAGGTAAGTAGTTCCTCTAAAATTCCCAGCACATCAAGTTGACACCAACACAGATGCTGTAAATGCCAGGGACGAACAAGCATTTGGATATCCCACCCACGGATATTGGGAATTCCACAATGAAGATGATGCCCATGAAGTTATAGGTCGCA
This sequence comes from Myriosclerotinia scirpicola, assembly GCA_002162505.1. Classification (NCBI taxonomy): domain Eukaryota; kingdom Fungi; phylum Ascomycota; class Leotiomycetes; order Helotiales; family Sclerotiniaceae; genus Myriosclerotinia; species Myriosclerotinia scirpicola. The sequence continues at coordinate 2,554,836 of NGKG01000003.1, forward strand.
ATGTATATATCCACCAATATTCAGAAGTGAAAAAATATATGGAACTAATGGGAATAGATCGAATCATCAACATCACTCTACTTCCCCGCCGACGGGGCAACCTGGAAAACGAACTTGGGACCCGTAGGAGCAGCTAAAGCATGGATCACTTCCAATACCATAACTCCCCTCCCAAGCTGGTTGTCCGAGTCTGAAGCAGCAATCCACAACGAAATCTTAGGAAAGGGAGGATTTGCCGGTCCACTCAATTGGTAGACTAACCCTCCTCCATCCCATATTCAAATAACACATCATCAAATTCACCGCTAAACCCATAACTAGGTACAAAGCCGCAATGCGTCACATCAACGAAGAAGACGATGCCAAAATCCCAGAAGAACACATAGTCCAGAAAGCTCCATCACTCATTGTGGTTTCTGATGGAGACTATGTTACTCGAGCGGAGACTGCTTATCATACGGCTCCGAAGTGGCTACGCAATCATGAAATAAAGAAGTTTAAAGGGTGTGGCCATTGGATTCAGTTGGAGAAGAGGGATGAGCTGTCTGAGGCATTGGTTGAATTTGCTGCTAAGTTTTAGTTTGGCTTCGCGCAAATATGTGCATGATGTTGGTTCGACAGTGTATCCAATAGTCCGGACTGCAGTCCAGCAACGATAATACTGTGAATCTTGAATACATTCGAAAACATAAAATAACTTCAAAGTTTTAGAACTTTTCAAGCTAAAATTTCAAATATAGTCGGTTAGTCTGAACTATTGGACATACTGGATAGGGGTACTTGACTGCTTGACATTAAGCAGCATATGCACACGGAATACAGATATCCTCTTATGACGACCGAATTTTCATACCAATAACCTGCTTAATACCATAGTTTTCTACAGGGTAGCCCGGGGTAGCCCGAAAAGACGTTTCCGAGATCATGAACAGGGTTGGGCACCCTACCCTACCCGCGGATATTTGGCCTTTTAGGGTATTTACCCTACCTTATAGAATATTGTAGGTATTTCCCTTATACAACCAGCAAGGACAAATCATACCCTAAATACTGATTATATAATCCTCCTATATAGTTATCCAAAGTTGAAGTTAATTCCAACTATAATAAACAATCATATATTAACGTCCGATATTAAACTAGTCCTATTAAATCTTCTAGCCTCATTATCCACATAATAACCTATCTAAGTTAGTTCTATTACATCTTCAAGTTTACATACTAATCATATACCTATACCCATAAACATACCCGTACTCGGTGTATATCTGTAAAGTATTTACCCTACCTTTGAAAAAATCATAGAGTATTTACCTTGTAGAAAATACTCTGGGTGACCCTGGGTGTACCCTACCCTTTGCCCAACACTGATCATAAAGTCCGATGAAATATCGATAAAGTTTCGTTTATCGCTTCAAGAGTCAACTTACAATCCAGACAACACGTCAGCGACAACCGTACACCGAGCCCTAATACCATCAGATTCTTATTTATCGAGCTTTTCGCCGCTAACTTTGGACTCGGAAACGACTCCGGATTCTGAACTTCGGCCTGAGCCATGATAACTTCGAGTATAATATGATAGAGAGGATTCCCTTACTGATCATAGGCACATGTGTAGGGAGACAGGCGCAAATAATTGCCATCCCAACCTTAATATCTAGCCATACAGTAGCATGTAGAAGATCAACTTTAAAGCGTTAAAGTATATCAGCACTGGCAATTGATACGGTGTAGTTAATATCTTAGAAGGATTAGTAATATAATGAAAAGAAGAATTGAGTGCTTACTATCATGCGGACAAGGTTCGAGAGAAATGACTTTGCTGATGATGTGTAGCTGATAGGCCATAATTTACCGCAAGCGAAAGACTCAGAAGAAGAAGATGAATCCGCAAATATAGAGCATATCATTTGAAATGAAATGTATGAGACAAGTGCATAAAGTAAAGCTACTTTCATGTTGACTTGAGGATTTACTTACATATACAATGTACGTAAAAGGATAAACGCTAATCCGCATGTCTTTTGCTATGGGTGTTTAGATAATACACAGTGCACTTAAGAAACTGTACCACTGAATATGCACTATAAAGCTGACTGTGAAAAATACCAAGACCACCTGGGCATCCTAAACTGTAACCCAAAGTGGCTCCTTGCTCGTCAGCATGACTGCCGCAAAATTGCAGACCGGTTTTTTGACAAGAGTGAGCTCTTCGCGGGGTCTTCTTTTCCTACTATGATAATCTAAGAACGCTAGTAAGCCTGCAACACTTTTATGTAAATACAACTCGTAGTCACACACATATGACTAGTGGCCATTAAGATTCCAAGAAGCATTTCCAAGAGCACTGTTTATGATTGACTTCCTTGAAGCCTGTGATGTGGTTGCGGATCTGTTTGTCAACGAACATGAGAATCACCTATATCTAAATTTTGTTTTTTTCTCTAAGTCCCCAGAGATCTTGATTTTTCCTTCGTGGGCTGAAGATTTTCCTTCATGGGTTAACCCAAAGATATGCAACAAAACTTTCAAGACATTCCAAAGAAGCCCTCTCATTGGTTCAGGTTAGGCCAATGTATTGAGAAATAAGATGTGCAATTAACTTCCAGTAATTCGAAAGGATCCCTAGGTATGCTTTGGACGAGACTGCTGTCAAGACAACTCTTGGTTATAAAGCCCAGAAATAAGATATCAAGATCTCAAAAATTGTGCTAATATTGAAATGAATGACGAAATATGTGTTCATTCCTTTAGGCAATCGATACACCATTCTTTAAAAGTTACTGACTTCTTGGTCTTGATATTTTTACTGGGCTTTACAGATACAGAGACCAGCATACAGTGATCGACCCAATGCAATCTACTTGATTGCTTGTGGGCTTGTGGACTCGGTCAAACTCTGCCTACTCGATGGCAAGTATACAAACGGGAAGAGAAAAATGGCGGTGCTTGATGAACTTTAGACATATCTCAACAGCTCATCCTAATATGAAATCATTATTACCAATTTTTGTTACCTGCAACTAACCCTCTAATTCCCACCTCTCAACCAAGCACAAACCCCCAACACAAAAACACAAACCATAGCATCCCCACTAACAGTCCCCCAAATCGTCCCATACCTAAGCACCATCCCCAAATACCCCTTCCACGGCTCCGGCAAGAACCCCATCACCGTCCCCAACATCCCCGCTGGCATAGAATTCCCCTTCTCCAAATAAAATCGACTCGTCAACAACACTACCTCCGCCGTTGCGAATATCCAAAAAAAGTGCACACTTTCAGCACTCAATCCATTATTTGCAAAAGCGGATGCCTCACGCGCATATTTTGTGCCCGTGAAGGATGTCGTAAGCGCTATGTACAAACCGAGCGATAATGCGAAAACAGCATGCACAATGCGCCAAATGTAGGCGTAAGGGTCGACAGCAGCGGCTTGAGCTTGGTCTTGCATCCCCATACCGGGCATGCCTGGCATACCAGGAAACGAAGGCATACCACCTTGTCCTTCACCCGGTGGCCCGCCCATTCCTCCCATCATTTGTTGTAGCATTTGCATCATGGGATCGTTTGCGCCGTCTTCGCCAGGACCTCCCATACCTGGGAAACCCGCGAAAGGATTTTGTCCCGGAGTACCACCCAAGGAACCCGGGTCCATCCCAAGCATCATTTGACGAAGCTGATCATCATTTATCTGTTGTTGCGCTGGCCCATTACTTTGGGTTCTTGGGAGAGGTGCGTGAGTCTTCGGCTCATAATAATGATTCGAAATGTCTACTTCGTCTGGATCGGCATGGTCTGTAGCGCGAGGAGCTGCTGGAGCTGGAGATGGCGATGGACCTTCATCTATATTCCTCATTAGCCTCAATAGCACAGGGAGTTATCCAAGCATTAATTTAAGAAAAATACACACCTCTGGGCAAACCACCACCCAACCCAATAATTTTATTAAGCCTTGCAGCTCCACCATCCCTAATCTTTGCTTCTCTCTTTTCCTTTCTAATCCGAGCTTGTCTTTGAGAGGGCGTCTCAGCAGCTGGTGGTTCGGAAGTATCTGCCATATTTGTGATGATGTATTGATGAGTCGAGAAATGATGTCGCTGGGAGTTGTTCTGTAAGCTTGGGAATTTTTGGTGGGGTGAGTCAAGGCTAGGAATTGGTACAACTGCTAGTTTTCAGGGCAACGAATTGCTTTACTGTAATAGAGGTAATTTTGATAAATTTGTTGCAATTGGAAAGTCTTGACACCTTGATTTGTATAAATTCAAAGATTGATCACTGGTATCTATTGGTCAAGTATCTAATTAAGTAGGCAGGCAATTCATGCAGATCCACCAGCCAATTTGATTGGCACCACGTTCACCATTCATTGATCAAGACAACATGTCCACTTCTCATCAAAGTCTACACAAACATGCGAGTACAAGAATAGGTATTATTCGCAATTCAAAGATAAAAAATGGCTCTCATAAAGAACAAAGTTCTTATCTAGCAATATCTCTTTAATATACACATGCTAAGCTCTCATCTCAATCATCATTTCTCTTCGTTCCTCGTTTTAGGTTTCAAATGTTTAAGGAGTGACTTTGCTCATGCTAATCAATCGTTTGACACCAACCTATACTGATCGTTAGTACATGAATCTATTGAATTGAGAAAAGGGTAAAACTTACCATCCAATTACCACACTCATCTGTCTTTTCACGTTGAATTTCAACTTGCATCCTGCTCGCTGCATCCCAGTTTCCTGATTGAAGTAACACAGCCAACTCAGTCAATTTCTCAATAGTATCAGGCTTCACAAGTTCCTCGTTATTCAAGTGGTCAAATAAGATATTGAGACGCTTCTGGGTATCTTTCACTTGAGGTGCAAAATTTGCTGGAGCTTTCGACACTACTCTTTGCATATCATTGGTAAAAATTTCGACCATTTCCTGAGCAGATGCAGGAATATGTGATCGATCACCAGCAGGGTGCTTAGGTTTTGCTGGAGCAGCTGCCACAGCAGGAGCCTTAGGAGGCCCAGGCGAAGGTCGAGAGCCACCCATGGGAGGTCCTTGTGGTGGTCCTTGTGGTGGCCCTTGAGGAGGACCTTGATTTTGGTATTGCGCAGGTGGAGGCTGGCTCTCATATGGCGATTGAGATGGCGCGTACTGGTTAGGTGGCGCGGCTGACGGTGGTGCATATGGATTAGATGGAGGTGGTCTCATACCTCCTTGGGGAGGTGGGGCGACATTTGATTGGGATGGCTGAGAATATTGTTGTGCTGATGGAGCTGGAGCGTACCTGCTTGTTGGTGCAGCACCGGTAGGTGGAGGGTTGTATGGAGAGGCTCCACGTGGTATTGTAGGTGGTGGTATTGATGCATATGGTGATTGAGCAGCGGGTGGTGCTTGTGGGGTATATGCATTGGCGGTAGATGATGGTCTAGGAGGCGGTGCGGTAGTCAATGGAGAGCTAACACGGGGTGGAGCCGACCCCTTGGGAGGTGGAGGTGGAGGGGTCGATCTGGAAGCACCATATGGATTTGCTGGAGGTGGCATCGAAACACCTTGTTGATTGGGGAATGGATTGGTAACAGGAACAGGAGTTCGTCTAGCAGTAGGAACCTTTGTTACAAAAGGCGTGTCATTCCAGTTTGTCATGTCTTTAGCCTTAGATGGAGGAGGAGCTGATGGAGTTGTGTTTCTTGGAGGAGCCCCGAATGATTGTTGAGGTGCACCGTAACCAGTTGGGGCTGATCCATATGCTCCGTACGAAGGTGCATAAGCTGATTGAGATTGTTGTGGTGGTTGGTAGCCTTGTGGTGCATAAGCATTTGTTGGAGGTGCGTATGGATTTGGAGCACTTGAAGTGGGTGGTGCGTAAGGGTTAGAAGCCGGTGCAGCTGCTGTAGGTGGGGCATATGGGTTTGGAGCGACAGAAGTTGGTTGACCGTATGGGTTTGAAGCAGATTGTGTGGGAGGCGCCATGGTAACAGGAGCTGGTTGTTGATAGGCAGCTGGTTGAGCATGTGCTGGAACTCTTGAGCTTGCACCTGGTTGTCTAGTGGCAGCAGTAGGAGCAACCTTTCTCGATGCACGCTTAACTCGATCTCTTGCAACCTCTGCGGCAGGATACTGGGCTGGAAGAAGATCAAGATATCTCTCAGCAATCGAAAGATGGCCATGAGCTGCAACGATGTCAGCATACTCTGTATATTTGTCGTACAGAGCTGCTAATTTCCAGTCTGATGTCAAACTTTGCTCTGTGTCCTGGAACTTGGTGACATTGCGGAAGACTGTGACCTTTTCGATAAAGTTTTGAAGTGACTTTGCATGTACAGAGAATGTAGAATCGCCATCTTGTTCTTCAATTCCGTGTTTCTCGTTCTCTTGGAGTTCTGAAATCCAAATAGAGATAACCTTCTCCAGTTTTGAGCCGACCAAGAAACAGAAAGAAGCATCCTTTGCGGTGCCAGCTTCCAAGAGTCTATCGCCAAGTGCTTCGCAGAGATCTGGGAACTGGGCAGGGTCGGCGTATGTGCATAACGTTGCCATCGACTCTTTCCAATTCTCGAGATCAGCATTGTAAACAATATCCCATAAGTTCTTACCAATCACGGAGGTCAAAAGTCGTAGGTAGTTAGGCCCTTCTGTCTTTTTTGCGAGGTAGGCGGCTTGAACCTTATCTAACAACTCCTTTCCGCCACAATTGGCAATGATGAAAGCATCAGCGATACGGTCCTCCTTAAGGCAGACGTTCATCGCTTTTTCGAATTGACCAAGCATCAAAGCTTTGGTAATTTGTTTTTCCGAGGCGGAATCAGATCCAGCGAATAGATGGAAAGGATTATCCGTCTTGGCTCCCTTATTTGCAGCGATATCCGTCAAGAAGTCATCCCCTTCGGCGCCATCAAAAAGCGTAGACAATCTATTACTCTTTGCAGCTTCTCCATTGGCCTCAGTTGGAGCTTCTTCTGACTTTTCGGCATCATCGACATCAAGTCCTGATACACCATTCGTGATTTCATCAACATCGGAGAAGCCAAGATATTCGGTAACTTGTTTTCGAGGATTTGCCGCAATTAATGTTTCAATAACTTTCCAGTCTGCCTTCTCTTCCTCTGTCTTGGCCTGATCAATATGAGCTTCGCAAATACTCTTAATATCCCCGGCCTTGAGGGCATTTTCGAAAGATTCCGTGGCAGACCCTACGTCTGAATCAACTGTGAATTGAGAAATCTGAACCTTGGAGGATCTAGGTTTTCCCGTGGCAGCCGCCAACAAGCTAAAGCTCACTAATTTACCACCGAAACCGAAAGAAGCTCCAACTGGTCGTTCGAGCCATTTAGGGGCTTTACTCAACGAGAACGATGCTCCTTGGGGCTCAGTTTGGGCCTTTGTAAAGAAGTCCTCGCCATCAATTGGGCCAGCAACGGGAGCTTGAGATGCGGTAGGATTTGTATTTTGTAAAGTTTGGATGGCTATCTTCCCATCAAAGGACGCAGTGGCAGACAACGCGGGGTTGTGGGGGTTGAATCTGGTTTGGAAAGTCCAGTTGGTAACCTCAGGGAATTCTCCATATTGTTCCCCAGTTTGAGGATTCCAAAGTAAAGTTCTGTTATCTTTACCGCAAGATATCAGAAGATCAGCATCTTGCTGACACCAAGACAACGATAAAATTCCTTGGATATGCCCTTGTAAAGTCCGCTCAGGCGCATTTGAGTTCCTGAGATCCCATAGGAGAATGACGGGTGTAGAATCGTCGGGTGTAGCGGTCAAAAGCTTTGTCGCATTGTTTGGATCCCATGCAATGGCTCCTACTGCTTTTCGATTGTTGCTCAATTGCAAAGAAGCCTTCTTGGTCTTCAAATCCCAGACTGTAACGTAGCCTCCACTACCACCAGTTGCTAAAATATGCGGAACCTTTCTGTTCCATGCAACGCATTCGAGATCATCTGATCGTGCTGCGGCCGTACCCAGTCTAAATGGGTTCGAGATATCGTTCACGTCGTAGATGAATAGTTCGCCCTTGGAACCTGCAGTGGCTAGGATTTGTGGCTTCAATGGATTGAATTGAAGAGACTTGATGGCACCTGTATGTTTCGTAGTTCTGGACATGAAAGCATCCTCAGCTCCTTGTATCAGTTTCTCTGCATCCCATAAATCTAAAGATCCATTCTCAAGTGCGCCTGCGATTATGCCCCGCGGATGGTCTGCGTTTGCTGGTGCCCATGCAATGTCGTGAAATCTGGTAGCAAGAACAATTAGCTTATACATTCTCATACACCTAAAGCTCGATCCATCCATCTGCGTACCTGGAATCTGTGTTAATACTAGCAACAGGTTGTAATTCCACACCCTGCTCATCATTATCCAAGCTCAAATCCCAAAGCTCCAATTTGGTCTCATCAGAGAAATCAGCGTCAACAGCTCCAGCCCTTGTCCCCGTAACCACCAGAGGCGAATCTGGACCTGGAGACCAGGCAAAGGCCGCTGTCCTTGGGATTTCCCTTAGGCGGACCATTGTCTCGTCTCTATGTACACTTTACTCTGTGTCAACAAACCAAAGTTTACACTGCAGAAAGTTGATGCAGCTTGCCTCTCCAGTAGGTCTTTTCGTTATAGCTATAGTGGGTAAAGGCAAATTGAAGGTTTGGATTGTATGAAATGTGTGGAGAGAATGGAAGTGGTTGCGATGTGTTGATTTGTTTCGGGGAATATATCTAAGTGAACACTGTGAACACCTTTCCCCATAATCGGATGGTCAGAGCGAGATCACCGCCCGTAGGATTGCGAACCTTGAAAAACAGCTTGACTCACGTGATCCGAAGCTCCCTCTTCGCGATGTGTGAATGACAGTTGGACATTTGGAAGCTTCTAATCCTCAGAAAATTTATTCGGATTACCAAAATATAACACCCAAGAAGCTACAACATGACCGACCAAGCACGTTGGAAAGCTACTGTTTATGTTGGTGGTCTCTCACACATGGTCACAACCGCAAATCTCGAAGCCGCATTTTTACCTTTTGGAGAAATAGCAGATGTCACTATTCCGTAAGTCTCGTGCCCCTAATCTGAGGTTCTCATGTTAATTTTTCTTAGTAAAGCAGATGGACCCAATTCAACAGAGCCACATCGAGGTTTTGGATATGTAGAGTTTGAGGATCCAGAAGATACCAAAGATGCTATCGACAATATGGACCAGTCTGAACTTTTTGGCAAGGTGATCAAAGTCAATGCGGCTAAACCTCCTAAGAGTGCGAACGAGGGATTGGGAAGTAAGACAGCATTGTGGGAACAGGTAAGGATTCACGGGCTCTAGTTTTTGGTGGGCGGGATAGTAAGGGTGGTCACTAACTTTGATATAGGAGGGCTGGTTAGCAGAGAATGCAGTGAGTGAGGAGGATAAACTGGCGGCTGAAAAAGCAAGAGCCGGAGCTCAAGAAAGACCTGACGACCCTATGCAAGGTCTAGAAGGTTTGGATGTAGCAGGGCCAAAGCCGGCTTGAAGAAGAGCTATGTTCGCAGGATATGGGTCATGAAATGTTACCAAGGAGTTTCTGGGGGTAAAGCAAAAGGAGTTTAACTGGTGGGGAGAAAGCATGTACATGCTTTTCAGGGCATAGGATGGAGTTGTAAATAATGAGAGTATCAGGTCTAGAAATTTTGTATTCATGAGAAATAAGGGCCAATTCTGTACAACTCATTTGAGGTTTGGCCGACGCATCCGTCCGAATTCCTTCCTTGCTTCCTTCCCTCGAGCTTGTCCCTCTCGGTATCAATACATGAACATTTCGTCCATTTCCCCCACCAGTGTCTTTCCGCCCACCCAAAATCTTGTAGACCAATAGTTTACTCTTTTCTGTTTTGACGGGAGAGACGCATTTGCTTGTCAACAACGAGTTTGCGGCCCAAAGAGTAAAAGGCAAATCCAACAGCGACACCGACGACAATTCCTTCATTCGTTATCAGTCTAAGTCCTGGTAATGCCCCCGCAAGAATGTAAACATACCCAAAGGAACCAACTCGGGAGGAATCTTCTTCCATTGGCGCAATCGTTGGGAGATGGTATGGGCTATTAGTTTTGGTGTCAGTCACCGTCCCCATTTCCCCAATACACATTCTGTAATTGATATTCCCTCCTATCCCTCCCAATTCCGAGTACTCGATCGTGGGGTAAACGTACCGCTATGCTCCTCCTTCTGTAAACCAAAACTCATTAGCCCTCCCACCCTTCCACTTTCAAACACAAAATCAACAACAGACAAACTTACGGGCACAGGCGACCACATCTTCTTGGTCGGTTGGAACATTCTAGTAACGGTAGTAGGATGCATCTTGAACCGTTGTTCAATCTTCAAGTCTTTCTGATGTAATTACACTGGAGTTCGTGGTCTGAGGTTTTGGAGGACCTGCATTTCCACGCTAGCGAGCTTCGGTGTTAGCCGACCTATTCCGAAGAGAAAGGGCAGGCCATTCGAATCAACCTCACATCACTCGTCTCAATTGACCACCACCGCCACAATCTCCTCTCTAGAATCCTGTGATCTCCGGAAAACGAACAAGCAAATATGTCTGAAGAACGCGAGACCAAACCCTTCAAGTTCGTGACTGGTATGTGGTTCCTAAGGGCCCCCGCCCACTGTTAGGATAATTAAAAATGGTGTGATAGCTGACTGTGGATTTTTATATAGCTGGTATGCGATTCCTACCCCGACGATAGCTGCGAAGTGGATGGACGACTGATGAAGGATATAGGATTCGATGCTCGATTCCCCAACCAAAACCAAACTAAGCACTGCTGGCAAAACTATGTCGATTACCACAAGTGTATCCTAGCCAAGGGCGAGGATTTCGCTCCATGTCGTCAAGTACGTTTTGGCGATCGATTACGATAGGAAATTTATGCTGATGGGGGGGAATAGTTTTTCTTGGCTTATAAGTCCTTATGCCCAAGTGCGTGGGTTGAGAGATGGGATGATCAGCGGGGTTAGTATTGGAATTCGAATGGTACGGAAACGCAAGATTTGGCTAATTCTGGTGATTCTAGACAACGGAACATTCCCAACTCGTTTGGATCAGTAAGGTATTGGAGGGTTATAGAGGGGTAGCATGGTGGGATAGAGGGAAAACGTTTGCAATGGATGTGTATCATACAGAGTCATTATGCGAATTGATGAGAGATGTTTCGGCTTGATTAGATGTGCTTCGAGTTACTGTGGGTTGAAATGTTGACATTCATGACTTATGCTTTTCACAATCGTTCAGGCCTCTCTCGAAGCTCTCAGACGGTCATATCTGAGCATCGCTCCAAGCAAGACTTGAGCTCCATTTCCGCAATCTTCCAGACTACAATACTCGGCCGGATTATGACTTACGCCGTCTCTACATGGTACAAATATCCTAGTTTGGGTCAGTGGAATTCCGGCATGATCAAAAGAGACAGGCCTTACATGGAGGTTGGAGCATGTCTAGAAGTATAAACACTAATCTACTGTCAGCGAGCCCTTTGTCATCTGATTGACATTCTTACCTATCATGCCCAGCGCCTGATACCATTCTTCTACAAGCATTGGAATCGATCCCAAACTGATCTCTGGTACTTGGTTCGGTCTCAGAAACCTTATTAATCAAATCTCCGGCACTTTCTTCTACGCATCGGATACAGTCTTCATTGAAATGAGTGGCAGGAGAATCCGTATCCATTGCCCAATCCAACGTGCAACCTTTACCTCTCGTGCCGTTGGCTCCAAAAGTTGATATCTGCTCCCCTTCAGCAATCAACATGAAATCTTTCCTAAGTTCTTTCTCGAATTTCAGCAGTTGGTTATCTTCTGGGCATCTAATATCAAGTGAGAACTGTACGAATCCCGGAACAGTATTTGTCGATCCAGGCTTCAGGGTGAGAATTCCTAGCGGATGTAAGCAGAATATCTGGATTTTTCTTGAGATTGGGGGCTAGTTACCTGTGGATGCTAGACAGCCCATTTCAGAAGCCTTATTGTGACTATGAAGAATGAGTTTCGCAGCTGTAAGCATAGCATCCGAACGATTCTCAAAATCGGTCGTACCTATAAAGCATCAATCTTCCACGCCCACATTCATATCCCATCTCACCACATCATCTGCTATAATAAAACATACCAGTATGACAATCGTTCCCTTTCACCGTAATCGTATACCACCGATAAGCCTGCACGCCCGTCACCGCCCCAATCCTCGCTTTGATCCTCTCGAGTAGCGGTCCTTGTTCAATATGCAGCTCAAAATGTGCACCGATTGGGTTTGAAGAATGAGATGCTGGGAGGGATCCTAGGTAGCCTATTCTTTGTAATTCTGATTTTAGGGTCGATGGGCCGTTTACTTCATGGAGATTGTGGGCGGAAAGAAGGGGGATGGAGGACGCCCATACGCCTGATGATATCATGGAGATGGGGAAGCGTGCCCCTTCTTCTGTGGAAGGAGAGGAATTAGAGGGGGAAATGGAAGGGGGTTGGAGTGATGAAGTTATATGGGGGAGTACCGTTTGTCCACTATTGGCGAAGAGTCAGTAGATGGAGATATATTACTAAAATATCAGAGAATAACACACATTAATAACACCAGTAGGATATTCGGTCTCAATATTCAAATCATTCATGGTCCTCAATGCCTCGATCCCAGCATGAACACCCAGTATCCCATCATATCGACCTCCGGTCGGCTGTGCTCGTTAATCACCCACCGCTGAGTATCCTGTCCACACATTTTACTATTGGAAACATACCTGCGTATCTAAATGACTCCCAGCATACGTAGCAGGAGCATCTTTTCTTCCTGGTCTCACGGCGAATATATTGCCTTTATTACATAATATGTCATCAAATGCTGGTTTTGGACAAAACTCGATAGGTGAAGATAGACAGTAGGAAAAGGAAAGGTAAGGAGAAGGGAGAATAGAAGGAGAGGGTAAATACATACCCATAGCATCAATCTTCACATCACAACCAAGAGTTTTAGTAGTCTCTACGAACCAATCTCGAGCTTGTTTATCGGAATCGGAGAGTGCGAGACGGGACATCCCTTGATCGGTTTCTTGTCTGGATGAATATGGTATCAGTGGGTATACGATTCCAGGGGTTGGAAGGATGCTTCTGGGGAAGGACTTATGATGAAGATATGTGTACTGGTTTGCTGGGAAGCCTCTTTTGACGAGTCGCTTGACTCGTAGCTGAGTAATTGGGGATAGCAAAGAGGAGTTTAGATCTCATAGATGTTTCAAGTAATCATCAAACATTCAACTTGACGTTTACACTCGCAAATTCCTAGCCAAATTTCAGGAACTTTCCCAACACCGTATTTTTCTATCTCCTTTCCCATCATCCCCAATTTCTTCCCCATCATTATCTTTCCCTCTTACCTCTTTCTCCTCTTCCCCCAATCCCCATCCCATCCCAAATCTCCCAAAAGCAAAACCAAAAAGAGAAATCCAAACATACGCTCCCCATTTCTCCCCTCTCCCCCACTGACAAGTATAATGCAATTCCCTCCACAACCTATCTCTATCAATTTTGATATCTCTAATCTGCTCGTCTTTTATATCAACTGTTCTAATTGTGCTGATACTTCTAATCGGATTGATGTTCCCAATCGATGGAAGTATTCTTCTGGGAGTGATAAGACTTGAGATACGTATTGATATTGATCTTGACAGGAGGAGTTTAGACATTTTATTTTTGGTTTTGGTTTGGAAAATATGTGATAGGTGAACTATCTAAGTAAAGGGGGTTGAAATAGAGTGGTTAGGAGGAGTTCTTTGGGTTATGTTGATATCATTGTTTATTGCATGGGGATTAACTCGAGAGTACCAGGTAGATGTAGTTATCAGGGCGCATGCAAGTTACCCCGCTATTCAGCATCTCGTATAGATAGATAGATACTCATAGCATCATTGATAATACAGTAGCACCCGATCGTTAAATGAATTACATATAAAATGAATGTATTTTTTTAATATTCTAGTAGTTGATTTGAAACGTGAAGTTATTTTGTTAAACTTTATATCAATAATATCAATATCACGCATTATCATTGTTTCACCACTTCCTTCTTCATCCCTCTTCCTCCCTCTTCTATTCCTAAGTATTCTTCTATACCATTTCCCTCGCTCTCCTTATTAAGCTCCCGATTCTCCAAATCCTCAAAGTCCCATTCAGAATCCAGATCAGACATGAAATCACTGAGGCCCTGATGAACGACGACAAGAACGGCGACAAGATTATTGATTTTGAAGCTGTTGTAAATTTACACTAGTTGCAAATCGTGACTATCGTCATCATGGAAGTGAGAAATTCGTAGATAGTGGTGACTTCTGCTTATTTGAAGGCATCGTTGTCGTCGTCGTCGATACTGGTAGAGGGAAATTTAGTGTATATTTATAAAAAGGGGGGAGGGGAAAAAGTGAGGGGGAGAGTAGATGTACAAATGGATATCGTTCTTATTTTGGATATTATTTAGAATTGGCTGAACTTATTTGCTCGGGGATTGATATTCTTACGTTGAAGTGACAATAGGTTTATTATGCTCGAGTAGATATGAGATCATTGAAGATATTAAAGTTGGAGGGGGAAGGGGAGAGGGACGGGGTATCAAATAGCGGAAGAGAAGAAAGCAAGTCTCTTAGTCTAGCTGTCTTTTAGGATAGTTCAAGCAATAGGAATTGAAGTTATTCCAAAGTCTTAAGATATAGGCCACTAATAGTGACTACTAAATACCTACTCCAGAGAGTGTACGTGATGAAACGATGTGAAATATGAATATAATAATGTTTTCGCAGTACTACCTTGTATGCTTCAAGCCCTAATACGATCACTCAATACCTATCCAACAATGAAACTTTACAATCGAAACAAAATCAATCGAAAGTTGAAATAATAGTTTTGGAAGCATTTCATGAGCCCGTGCATCCACTGTTGTTTTTAGGCCAAAGTGATCTGAAGTTTGAATGTTAATTACTGTTCAATTTATGATGAATATCGCTGCTACCGTGCATATCCCCTTATGATCCATGCTCCCGAACGCCGCGCTGTGATATCAATGAATACAAATTCTTGTTCATGTCGCCTTTCCCTTGCCTTTTCCTCTACCCTTTGCAGGTGGTTTTGCAGGAGCTTTAGCAGGCGCCTTCGCCGGTGCTTTTTTGGGGGCTTTGACGGGTATCTTTGATCGGCCTTTGCCTTTGGTTGGAGCAGGAGCTGGAGGTGGTGTTGGCTCTTTGGCAATTTCCTCAACCTCTTGTTCTTCCTCTTCTTCGGGAATATCGGGAACCTCAGGCTCCTTGGCTTCAACTTTTTTCTCCTCCTCCACCTCCTCCACTACCTCCTCCTCTTCTACCTCTTCTTCCTCCTCATCCTCCTCCTCTTCTTCTTCCTCGTCATCGCTCATAAACTCATCATCCTCATCGAATCCGAAAAAGCTCATAGCCTTCTGTTTACCTGGTGCAGATCCAGAGGGTGGAGTTGTATCGTTCGAGTCCGTACCACCCATGACCTCATCTTCTTCACTTGCAGAGCCATCGGTGCCGGAGCCACTACCTGAAGATGTTGCTAACAAATTGTCTTTATAGTTTCCAGCCTTCATAGCCGCAATAACAGCCTCACGCGTTCTCTCTCCAGCTTCCTCTTTATCCTCAACCCATTTACCGTCCACTTTTCCTTTCGTACCATTCTTGATTTCCTGCTCTCTTCGTTCTGCTAATTCCACAACTTGTTCCCATCGTTTCCTTCTCTCTTCTTTATCTTTCTTGGCCATTTCCGGCTTAATTGCCAAATATTCTGCCAAAGCCTTCGCTTCATTGACTGTTCTTAATCTGCGACCATCCAAATTTCGGCTTGAACCATTTTGATCACCTTGACCCTTCTTGCGTTTAGATGACATACGACCTCCTGCTGCACGAAGTTGAGATCCGAAACCTCCTTTGCCACCACATAATCGCGCGGAAAGTCGTAAAGATAGAAAATCATCTTCTGGATTAGATAGTAAATCTGATATTGGGGAAGATGATTCGCAGAGTAATTTGTTTGAGATGGTTGTAAGGATAAGGCGACGGTCTTGAGATGGAATGCGCTCGTAAACTTTGTCTTGAAGCTCTGATATCGTTGTTGTATTAGGCAAAGGTAGTGATAGAGTTGATGGTAAATTCAACCCAGGAAATGAAGTCAACAAAACGTTGACTGTCGCCATATTGTCGGTTTTGAGGAAGGCGATATCTACGAAATTCAATTGTTAAGGCGCTTTGCAAAGGGTTTGATTGACTTGATTGACTGTAATCGGTAGAACTTTGGAAGGCTGTAGGTAGTACCTGTGATATATAAAGTGGCTCGGGAGTGGCTAAAGGCTTAGTCACGTGAATTCCACCCACGTCCCCGAATCATTCAGCCACATTTTCGCTTGCTAGCGTTTGAACCACACAAAATCGAATTATCCAAATTTTTTCGCTCCTTCCGCATCAACACCTTCGACAACGACAACTTTTTCAAGCACCTCGACCAAACCGCCAAGATGTAAGATATTGACAAAACATTCATAAATCACTCTGTTTTTAATTGTTGCAAAAGACTAATGAATTGATTTACAGGCTTATCCCAAAGGCTGACCGCAAGAAGATCCACGAGTACTTGTTCCGTGAGGGCGTACTTGTCGCGAAGAAGGAGTACGAAAACAAGCACCCAGACATCGATACCCGTAACCTTTACGTTGTCAAGGCTTGTCAATCTTTGACCTCCCGTGGATATGTCAAGACTCAATTCTCTTGGCAATACTACTACTATACCCTCACCCCAGAGGGTCTCGACTACCTCCGCGAATGGCTCCATCTCCCCGCTGAGATCGTCCCAGCTACACACATCAAGGTTCAAAGATCCCACGCTCCTCCTCGTGGAATGATGGGTGGCGATGAGCGCGAGCGTAAGCCTTTCGGTGGCCGTGGTGGACGTGGTGGTGGAGACCGTGGAGACCGTGGTGATTACCGCAGACGTGAGGGTGGTGAGGGTAAGGAAGGTGCCGCCCCAGGAGAGTTCGCTCCTCAATTGTAAGTTTTACATATCATCTGTCAAGCTGTATTGATCAGTTCTAACATATTCTTACAGCCGTGGTGGATTTGGACGTGGACGCGGAGGTGCCGGTGCCCGTGAGGGTGCTCCAGCTTCGTAGATTTCTTCTACCTTTTTCTTACGCTTGCTCGATGCATCCGACAGAAAATCCTCATGAACACTTTGTATGGTTGGACGACTGGACAGTAGCGCGTTAGGTCGAGTGAAAGTAATCGCCGGGGGAGCATAGGTCGAAGGTGGAAGTTGACACTTCAAAACTGTCAGGTAGCATTAAAGAGCTTCTTCCAATACCCCTTCAATTTATTATGACGTGAAAACACGATACTCCCTCAAAAGCTTTCCCCGTCTCTCTGCTTTTGTTTTCATGATCTTTTGAAGCTTCTTTCAATTGTACATTGAGTGATATTGACATGAAATTAACAACGAATTGCCCTTCTTGATATAAATGCCAAAATTACCTCAGGATCCCGGAAATCTATAGGGAAATATATCTATTGTCAAATCTAACTCGGGTCTTTCGGTCAGGGAAGATCAAGATTGACCTCGGGACTGGTCATTTTGGTCAGACCAGGAAACTGAGGAAAGATGATGGTACCGGTAGCTGTTCATATGAAAGGTCTTGCAAGTTCAACAGCTGAAAATCACCCCACCAAAATCCCCGCGACGTTTTCCGACTTTGACCCACCTCGTTCTTTGAAAACCACATTTCCCCTCTACGCTACGTTGATAATATCGTCATCGTGCTTCTCCTCGGTCTTATTCTCTGTTTATTTTTGACCACGAATCCACGATATGTTCAACATTTTTACATGAAAACGACGTACCTAGCTAAGGCCATCGACCGATGAGTGAAGTTTCTCGAAGTGGAGATGTATTAAGAAATTTAAGACATGTCCTACCTATCTATATCCAAGTCAGTATAGTAAAATGATTTTGGTGATGAGAAAAGAACGTGGGGTTACCTATACAACATCCTGTTCATCCTCTTTACCTTTTGTGGCGTTCCAATGGCTTCCAAAATAGAAGTCCGATTGGCCCTCAATACCTTGGTAAAGGGCTTTTCCTTGTCGATTTTTGTATCAGCTTGCTTGATTCCTTTGCTACATACACCTTGGTGCTCATTACTGCCCCTTCATCTTCTCAACTTTCAACAGACAATAACCATTAGATGTATTGTGCTAGACTTGCTAGACTACAAGCGATCATTGACGACATAACTAATCATAGGTATTCGGTATATATACCTCGTAGATCAATAATAACGCCGTCTAATCTGATATCATGATCTAGTACCCA
This sequence comes from Myriosclerotinia scirpicola, assembly GCA_002162505.1. Taxonomy (NCBI): domain Eukaryota; kingdom Fungi; phylum Ascomycota; class Leotiomycetes; order Helotiales; family Sclerotiniaceae; genus Myriosclerotinia; species Myriosclerotinia scirpicola. The sequence goes on from NGKG01000003.1 coordinate 2,573,211, forward strand.
GTATTATTAGTTACACTCGTAGGCTTAAGCTCAAACTTGTACCAACTCATACTCCAAAACTTCGTTCTCGACCCAATTGCAAGGAACGAATCGCCCTGCTAGTCAAAGGAGTAATGAGATGGATGGCGGGGCAATTCAAGTCATGCATCCAACAACAGGATCATACCCCACTCCACCACCCACCTTGACCAAGGCCCGTCCCTTCCTTTTTCATCTAGGGCAGTTACCTTACTACTACATAAGAAGGTAAGCAAGCAGAAATCTTCTCTTTTTTCTTTCTTTCTCTCTTTCTCTTTATACCATTTCAAAATACCCTCAACAACTTTCAAGATACCCAAATACCCAAGTCACTTCACAACAACATATCACTCAATATGTCTCTCCCAACTTCCATGAAAGCTTTGAGGTATGTACATCATTTTGCTTTAGCTCAACACTCTTGAGGTACAGCGACAACGACATCGTACCAAGTAACAAGTACCAAGTACCAAACACATCTCTCGCATCTCTATCCTCCACTAGGAGAAGCAAAACAAACAAAGCATAGAGACTGATATGAATAAACTCAAATAGATACTCCAAGCCAGAAGAATACGGAATCGTCAATGTTCCCCTCCCAAAGCTCCGTGATAACGATGTCTTGGTAAAGGTTAAGGCCTGTGGTGTTTGCGGAACCGATTTGCACATCCACGAGGGAGAATTTATTGCAAAGGTATGTGAGAGAAATCTTCTTTATATATGTGAATTGGAAAAGGGTGGTTTTTGTTTCGCCACCATGACGTTCGCCAATTGAGACGAGTATGCGGGTTAATTATATACACCTGGATGGGTACTTTTGATGTTTGCATGCTTTAAGCTAAACATATTGGGACGAATTTGATTGTTTTATGTGTACAAAGGCTAATATGACGTATTATAGTTCCCTCTTATTCCTGGTACGCTATATTTCCCCCTTTTAACTCCTTGCTTCGAATGTTCAAGTTTGTTTGGCTGGTTGAGGCAGTTGCGTCTCTTGGCGAACACAATCATAACATTACACATTTGGTTGGAGATATAGGAATACCATCCTCGAGTAGAGTGTTGGTGATCTACAGATTTATTTTCATTCAGGATACTGCATAGATACACCAAAGGTGTTCCAACTTTGGCTCCTGGCTTATAATGTCACAGTCCATCAAGACTTTGAAGTGTAATCTAACGTGATATTTTATAGGACATGAAACTGTTGGTGTTATCGCTGCCACTGGACCTAAGGTCAAGGGCTTCAATGTTGGTGACAGAGTTGTAGCTGAGTAAGTATTCTTTTCTTCAATCATACCTTGCACACAATATACTAATTTTGTTATAGTAACTCCGAGCTTTGCGAAGAGTGCTTCTACTGCCGTCGTGGTCAACTCTTGCTTTGCGAGAACTTCAACGCTCACGGTGTTACTATGGGTAAGCTAATTGTTTCTTCCAATTTACGGTCAAGGCTAATTCAGTATAGATGGTGGTTTCGCAGAGTACTGTGCTTACCCAGCCGCAAAGGTCTTCAAGATTGAGAACCTTTCAGATGTTGATGCCACACTCCTCGAGCCAGCCTCATGCGCTGCTCACGGTCTTGAGAAGATTGCACCAAAGATGGGTTCTTCAGTTCTCATGTTCGGTGCTGGACCAACTGGTCTTGTTCTCGCTCAATTACTCAGACAAAATGGTGGATGCAAGGTCGTCCTCGCTGCTCCAGGTGGTCTTAAGATGGATCTCGCCAAGAAGCTCGATGCTGCCGATATCTACATCGAACTTTCCCGTGATAACCCAGAAGCTCAATTCCAACAAATCAAGGACGAGTACAAATATGGTTTCGATATTGTCGTTGAAGCTACCGGAAGTGCCAAGATTCTTGAGGATGCCATCAACTACGTTCGTCGTGGAGGTAAACTCGTAGTCTATGGTGTCTATAGCGGCTCTGCTAGAGTTACCTGGCCACCATCCAAGATCTTCGGTGATGAGATCACCATTCTTGGTTCTTTCTCCGAGACTTATATGTTCCGTAAGTTTTCTAATCTACCCACCTATGTACAAATGTTTTGTTTACTGACGATACATAGCTGCTGCCATCGATTACCTTGATTCAGGCAAGGTCAAGGTTGAGGGAATTGTTAACAAGACCTTCAAGCTTGAACAATGGGGTGAGGCCTTGGAGTCTATCAAGAACAAGAGTGCTATTAAGGCAGCTATTGTTTTCGATTAGAGTATGTGTGTAAAATTGGGAGTCAAAAATGGCATGATGATGTTTTGCTCAGACGTTAGAGATATACCTTTAAAAGCGAGCTAGATGTGGATTATCTCGGTAGAGATAGATTACTTTATGACTAAATGAATATAATGTACTGTATGGATGTCTGCTTTGAAATTGAGTGATTATTTTGGGGTTTATGGGAGTTGTGCTTTTGGTCTATCAACTTGCCAAATTATCTTGGGTCAGTAGTCTCCACTAGAAAGTTCTAAAGAAGTTTACTGCTTGTCTCTGAAGCTACTGTACATTTATATATCATTGATTCAATTGTCCTTTGATTTCACCCATTCATTCATTTACTCTGTTATCCATTATTCTCTACACAGAGCATTCACATATTTGCTACTTACTATATTCGCTTCTCCGCTTATTTACTCGCTTGATAGTTTAACTATTCATTTACTTAGTTACTTGATAATGTTATCCTTTTTAAGTGAACGAGTGGATGAGTTCACTGAACATTTTGGATAAGATGGTGAGTGAGAGGTTTGGTGTTTGGAGGTTGTTGGATATATTTTTGGAGATCTGTAGGTTGGGGATGTTGGGGATGTTGAGGATGTTGGAGAGGGGGTGGTTGGAAAGGGGGTAGTTGATGGGGGGAGGCTTTG